>JAZGTJ010000388.1:28860-98678 GCA_036877575.1 Botia almorhae | reverse complement strand
ACGTGACCACTGAACGTTCTAATCACACCGGTGTGATCGTACGCGTCTGAGCCTAACCAAGAATGATCACACCGGTGTGATCGTACGCGCGAAAGGGTTAAGGAAGAGGAGACCTCTGGGTAAATGAAAATGGCTTATGACTCACCTCTAGCTTTCCGTCTCTGTATCTCCATCTCTTTCTATCATTCTGTAAAGGAAGTCCTTTTTTAATAAGGGGAGAAAGACGTTTGATCTAACCATTCATTTGATCAGAGTTGACATCTGTAATAAATGTGCGTGCTGGGATTCATAAGGAAAGGTAAAATCAATTTAAAACACGGTTACTACTTGCACTCATTTACCAGATACGCACCCCTGCCTATTTGAAAACAGGGATCCGGTGATACAGAATGATTGATCGTGTGTACAGTTAACCAAGACGAAACTCAGTCACGTATTAAAGTGATGATCCCTGCGTGTGGATATTTGCAAGACTAGAATAGTTTATTCTCATATTTCATATTCATCTGTGAGATTGGGGAGTTTGTTCGAGTTATTGAGTGTAATGAGCCATGGGGACGACCGAGTTTACACAAGACAAGCAGTCCACTGCTCCACCATTCAATATTCACTATGGTGTTCCAATTCTGAGTGTGTCCGTGTGTGTGTTCATGTGTGTGGTTCAATAAAAAAGTCCAAAGAGCATAATTACTTAAGATGTCAGCTGAGGCCGTCCAGCCACTTAGAGAGAAGGATTACGCAATTCAGTCTTCCCCACTTTACACAACAACTATGGTCAATAAAAACGCCTCAATCCCCATAAATGGAGACAAAGACAAACCAAGGGGGGTGGATTTTTAAAGGGAGAAAACTGAATTAGGAGACATGTAAAAGGAGATAAAGCCCTGCTTCTGGATCCCTGGTACATGCTTTAGAAAAAGCAGTATGTTAGTGGAGCAAGCATAAGTTGTATTTAGTAATATGTGGTTCAAATGTATTTTTTAATCATATGTCGTTTAATTATTTACATGGTTGTTGTTAGTACATAATCAGATCAAAGAACCAGCATGATTTGTGAGGCTGTTTATACTACATACATGCATATCCGCATACGTCATTAACGGTCAACAAGTATGTTCGAGTAATCATAGTATGCACTATTACTATCACTACTACTTTGAAAAAAGCCATTCATTTTGATACAGAGAAATAGCATTTCCATAAACAATTTACAGGTTAAAGACAGCCAGCTATGTGTGAGCGCTTTCTCATTAGACACTCGCCAGCTTCCCTCAGGATTGTTTCAGTACTAACAGCGTCTGTGTGACAGAGACAAACGAGTAATGTGTTTTAAAAGACAGTAGGTAGAGGATATTGCCCAAGGCTTCAAAGTAAATAGCAGCGAGACCATTTGTTTGGCAAGGGGGTGAAGTCAACAATTGACTCAGGTGAGTCAGGCCACACATATCGTGTTACTGGCAGCCTGGTGACAAACAGGTGGAGACAGTCTCTGACTACAGGGAACTTTATTAGAAACCTTAATGTTAGGGTCAACTGGTGTATGTGGAGGTGTGTGGGTTTGTGTGTGTGTGTGCGTAAAGAAGGGGCGGGAGCTAAAGTGGTGTGTGGGGGGTTGAAAGAAAATTGCTCAGCCAGGACATTTGTTGTGTAAGTGTGTGTTTTGGTACATTTTTGGTTCAAATGTGTCAAACAAATGTAAATATAACATTAGATTATGTGATAACAAAAGTATTTTTTGACTGGTGGCAAACTTTACAAATAAAACTGACTATAAATTACAAATGTGAAATAAAATTAAACAATCATATATTTTAAAATAATCTGCTGCAATTGTAGTGCTTTAAATAATATTTATTAATAATTTGTAATTGGTACTTTTAACTTAAGTTAAAAAATCGCTGATAAAGTTGTCTTATAATGAAGGAAAAGTGCTTGTTTTCTTAATCTTTCTCACTCTCAACTTCCTTGTGATTTTTTCCTAATTTTACATTTGCCAGGTCCCCATGGTGATTCCTGGGCTGTCAGACTGTAATCTGGAGTGATTGAATGTGATTGGATGTGGCTGACTATGACCAACACACAGAAACTGACACACCCTCACCCACACGCACATTTCCTGAAGCTACTGCTGATGTATTCTATGCCACACTTTCTAAAAACAGACAGCCAATCTGCCTCAGGGTGATCACACGTTAACCAACCAATTTACAGTGGCACCTCGTACCCCACCACAAATACAAACTCTTTAGGATTCAGCTGCACACAATGCAAACATGCACACAAATAGAATCTCATTAAAAAGGAAATAATTTGGGGGGAAAAAAAGAGTTGTACCCAGTCACCTAGTCACTTATGCATCTTTCATGACCATTAACACTCTGTTAGTTAAGAAAATGTGCCAATGTGGTTTCCTTATTACAACACATTAACATCAAATGCATATGCAAAAGTGCACTTAGCTACAGACACTGGGGTACACTTGAACCTCTTGCTCTTTAGAGAGGGCACAAAATGGACAACAGAAAGGAAGTGTGAAAGCAGGCCGGGTGAAAGAAGGAAGCACAGACAGGAATTAATTTCATGGTTCTAACTCAGGAGAGAGCCAGTATTGTGCTGTTATGCTTTGGAACGTGCTGTGTCCCTGGCCCCATGGCTCTAGTGTGAATGAAGGCTAGCCCTGCATTTTCCGTGTGTATGCGGAACTGTGTCTTTTTAACCTCAAACACTAAGAAGATTTCAGTCGCTGACAGGCAGCAGGAGACGCAGGGACTGACAGATGTGGCTTGAGCTGACTTTGAGGAGGGTTTGTGTTTAGAGGCCTGTTTCAGAGTCAGATTCGGTTTGTGCTATATAATGGAGACACATGCAGAGGGGAATTCAGTGTGGACAAATATATGAGGTCCACACTGAATTCACCTCGAACACCTATTAGAACCTATTACAGCTGGAAATAGCACAATGGTAATTGCGCCAAATTCTGGTTAAACTGAATTGCGAGTGGGTTTTGGAGCTATATTAGCACAATATGCTCTGTGAGACTGATCCACAGGCCCGGTCATCATATGAAGGACTCCATATTGATGTGTGTTCAGCCTAATTGAGGGAGAAAAGTCTGTTTGATGAAGCCTGATTCACAGTCTCTCAGAATGATGGAGACAGGATGTTGTTTCTACACGCAATCAAGGATGACAAAGAATACGTGCACCTGTTCACATGTGCACGTGAACAGGATTGCGGGTGAGGTGGGTGCATTTTTTTGCCAATTTTTTTTTGCTAAATCTCCCATTTAAAGCTGATTTCATCTAATACAACAGCTATTTTCCCCCTTGTCAGACACATAAACAAACCAAACTAAACAGTAATGGTTTTTTGTGCATTTATTTTAGCAAGAAAAGGCATGCATTTCATGCATGATCGCTGCCTGGTGCTAAATGGCTGTTATCTGCGGATACAAGTCAGTGGGTGGTCACTGAAGCCGTTAACTGGCCTAAATGAACAGGGTTGGGGGGATCCATTCTCTTGATTGGCTGCTGCTCTGTAAACCCGGGTCTGACCTGATCAGATGAGTGCCTTTACTTATCAGCTCTGCAAATAGGTACAAGGGCCATTAAGACATTTATTTGGACCTCCCTCTAAAGTAACTAAGAGAAATGTGCACCACCCGTACACACACACAAATTAGTATTGATACACATCTGTGGGGGACAGTAATCAGAGGGATTGTAATGCGTTCGCATCATTAGATCAACAGGGACCACACAGTAAGAACAAGCCAGATGCTAATGAGGCAGATGCACAGAACATAGGTGTTTCAATACAAACAAAGAATAAACAAGAGTCTTTCTTAAGGAAACAAACAGGACTATATCAGGGAGGGACAACGGGAATGTTGTCCTGTGCCCTGTGATTAGTGGTTCACTCTAGGTCCACTTATCAGTATAGCCTACACATTGGCCCCGAGGGAAAAGGGGTCCACCCATAAAAAAACTCAAAGTCCCCATTACTTTAACAATTTAGACCTGAAATCAAATCCTAACACACATCTTTATACAAGTCAATGTCTTCCCTTTCAAAGTAGGTTAACACAGAGATGATATCAGTACTTTTACACTAGTCTAGCACATCCAAACACGCACAAACAATACCCTGCCTGCTAAAGAATAGCTTTGTCTGTCACTCCTCCGACTTTGTCATATCGTCCATCCCGCACTCCAGACAGCTCTGCTCATCTTTTCTTCTGTTTCTCAAACAACGCAAAGAAGTTACCCTTCCTCAATCTCTCCAGGATGCTGCCATTGTCATTGTACAGCCCTGCTGCTATAGAGCATGTATGTGTGTTTTAGTGTGATCGGCAGAGGTTTATGGCTAAATGAGGAGTATGAAAAAGACAAAGAAAAAGAGGAGAGTGGGAGGCTGACAGAGCTGCACCACAAAAGCACTTAACAACTTCACACACCCTCTCTCTGTCTTCAAGTGGTGACAGACTGGCAGCTCTTTTCCATGAAGTTAAATGTCAGATGCCGTACTCAGCTTCTCCTTGCGTCCTCACTCCTCTCTCTTCACCATGTCTTGACAGGTGCCACCACCACAGTTTTATGTTGCACAAAAAATGAGCCCAAACTCAGCCACAAGCCGACTCACAGCTTCCTTCCCGACCTTCTGTCCACCTTATCTCTGCTTCATCCTATCATCTCTTCTGTCCTCATTCCCTCACTAGATTTCCCTCATCATGTAGGATATTTCCAGTTTAAGCATTTTTTGTCAGGCCTGCAGGGCAATCAGACAACTGTTACCAAGTTTTCCAACTTCCTGACACAGCAGATATCCAGCGGCCACTATGTTCCTACGTCAGCAGGATCAGTTATTCTTAATAATGTTTCCTGAGAGTTACAAGAAAGCATATCATAAGTCAACAATCCATGAAAAGTTGATTATGGTTCTCTTTTGTCTTTCATTTTTGGTGCCCATCTTGCAGTACGATGTTTTTCCATGTGGTTGTGACTTGCGATTCATCTGTATAAGGAAGTTTCTGAAATTTCCGCCTGGGCAAGCATGGATGCTTTCGTTTCTGCATTATGACACTTGTCATCACAAATTGTTATATTCCCATGGTTTTAAAAAGGGCAGATATAAAACATCAAAACATTGGTTCTAAACTTCAACATCTTCTGACAGATGACAAAAACAGCTACCCTTTAGCAGCTAGCTGTGTGTTGGTGTATCGAAGCCTGAGGGACAGAATGTAACAACACTAGAACGTCAATATCACAAGTGATAAAGTTTTATTACTTTAATGGCTGATTTATTACCTCAGCCAGAGAGTGTATTTATTTTATTATACTTTTCTTTCATTTATAATATTACTTTGTTTACTTCTTGTAATTTGTTTCCTACAGTGGATATTTTAATACTATAAGCACTGTCTGTATGTATTTTGGCAATATTATAAAAGATAATCTTGCCAATAAAACCTTATTGTTTCTTAACTCTAACAATATGAAACAATAATCTACATTTCCTGTGCTGCATATAATCCTTAAAACATCTACTTTGCACTCCATTATGAAGAAAACAAGATTTACTCTCCTTACTGTCCTTAAATACCATCTTTCCATGAGAGCAAAAGAAAGCTGGAAGAACAAAGTGAGTCATCCTGTCATTCTACACTTACAAAGGCAGGAGGAATTGAGAATTATATTGGTAGGAAAACTAAACTCTTCTGACAGAGCTTGACATGCCCTCACTGCTGGGAGAAGAAACTTAAACCACAACAGCATGCAAACTGATGTGACTGGACGCCAACCACTGCTATTTCCCAACTCTATTTTCTCATCCTGCACTGTCATCACTGTTTCTTCATGCTGAACTCACAATGCCATTTATGATGTTGACTAACAAGCAATGCATTAGTAAGTAATAAAAGTTTGCTGCATTAGTGCAGAGTCCAACAAAACCAAGATAAGATACGGATTGTGGTATCTTATCGACAGCCCAGTGGCGTTAAATCCACACCTGGGATTAGTTCACAAGACACCAGGATGAGGGGCATGCTCGGATTCATCTAGAGAGGCACAAGTTTGGCAAACAGCAGCAGAACTAGGAATTTAGAGCTAAGGCACGGATTACAGGACAGAAGAATTGTATGAAAGTAGACCAATCACAACTCTGAACGCAAAATGACAGTAACTTTTTCAAACTGTAATATTAAGTTCCTTACGAATTGCAGAGTTAACAAAAAACAAAAATAGATGACACGTTTGGGTGAATCATCTACAAAA
This sequence comes from Botia almorhae, assembly GCA_036877575.1. Lineage (NCBI taxonomy): Eukaryota > Metazoa > Chordata > Actinopteri > Cypriniformes > Botiidae > Botia > Botia almorhae. Next base: position 92,400 of record JAZGTJ010000388.1, on the reverse strand, counting down.
CAATGTTTTAACAGAGTCTGTACATTAAGGGTTTCCAGCTGAATTAATTATAGAAAACTGTGGAGAAGATAAAAAATTAAACAGAAGAGAAATTTTTAACACGGGGCTGTCTTGCGAGCACTGTAATAATCGTTACTCTAGGAAAAGTGGAGGTTTTAGTGTGATTTCAGTGTGACAAAAAGCACCATGTTGATTTAAAAGTTTAGCACTTTCAGAGTGAGACTGCTGAATCAGAAGGAACGTTTAGCAGATGAAAATTTAGAATTTAGCACAATCCTCTTGTGTAAATAAAACACAAGGAGGTTTGGTTAAAGAGCAAATGCTTCTGTTATCACTTGTACACATGTATAGGCAAGCGTCCACCCTCATGTGCTTATCTGCAGCAGTGCGGAGTGAATCAGGCACAGTGTTTGGGAGTGGAGCTCTAGTGTATGTTGGCATAAATCACTTCAAGGTTCCATTTGGCACTTTAAGGAGAATGTGCCTCCTCTCTTCTCTGTTTCTCCACTCGTTGTTTTTAGTTTTTGTTTCATGTTTTCTGCACAAATCAGCTCGCCTCTTATTCTGTCTCTCTCCTTGTTTCCCTTAGGTTGTATGAGGCCTAAGACGCAGATGGGGAATGGAAGGATTAGAAACGCACTCCTACATAAATACGTCACAAATGGTGTTTCATTCAAGTGTGTGTATGTGTGTGTGTGTGTGTGTGTGTGTGTGTGTGTATCTATGTGTGTGTGTCATGTTCAAAGCTGGGACCGACACACATTCACTCTCTCTGACGATCCTGGATTAAAGTCTGCTGATGTGTTTTGGTAAGAGTGTGTTTAGGGGTGTGTGCGTGTAAAAGAGAGTGCATCCAAGGCACTACTAATGCTACATTTGAGATAGGCCTGTTCTGAATCTGCTCTCAAAGGCTTATTTGGGTTCCATTAATGATGGCCTCACCCAGTAATCTCTCTAAATTGGAATCTGATGAGAAGTAAAAAAAAATCACTTTTAGTTGGGAGACTGCATGTGCTGCTGTTCCTTCCCCTAGGAGAGTGAGGAGGGATGTAGGGCGCGGGAGGGAGAGAGTCATAATCGTGTCTCTGATTTAGCCTGCTTTGCATTGAGTCAAAACCAGGTGGTTCGCTGTTCCTCTTTCATCTTTTTAGACCAAAAGATGATCAGAAAAGTACAGACAGTCACAAAGCTGTTCCAGAATCAGTCTACTGCTTTAATACTATGCCACTGAACAGAAAGTCTCTGCAAATCCTTTACTTTTACCATCAGGGCTTACAGCAGAGGTTAGCAACCTTTTCTGCGCTGAACCGTGTGACCTAATTTACCAAAACACATGAGATTAAGTAATGTTCAACTATTCAAAAACATCATATGATCGTTGTCACTGGCAACAAATTTTATACATTATGCAAATTTCATTTCCCTCTTAGCATGTAATATTTTTTATCATATAAAATAATATTAGATTATTTCGATTATAATAAAAAATAGATTTTGTTTTATTTTCTTGTTTTGTTTAGTTATTCATGTTGTTTATTTTATTACTATATTTTATTAATATGCCTTCTTTTTCTTCTATTACAATATTGAGCCTGCAATTCCATCATCAACCTCTAGGGCTTGTGTGCACAACCCCCAGTTAGGAGACGATGTCTTAAGTGACTAAATCAGAGCACTGAAAGAATACTACTTAAAAATGTTTTTTGTAATACGCATTTACTTATTAACTAAATATTAACTGTATAGTTCCATTATCGTTCATCTTGCTGTCATTCATGTCAGATGTGTCACACTATGTCACATCATATTACATCAGAATGGCAAAACACTGAACGTGAGTGTTTGGTTTATATTTGACAAATATGTGCCACAAAAAACAAGCATCATGGGAAAGCCTTCCCAGCCGCAGCCAACCCAGTCTGCTGAGACCAATGCTTGACTTCCCAAAGTCTTTTTCCCGTTCACAGGCCACAGCAAATTTATGGGATTTACAAACGCAGTGGAGAGGAGGGCAGCATGAGGGCCAAGATGGAATGACAGAGCAGGAGAGCTAAGGAGTGGAGAGGAAGAGGGCAGCGGAAAATGAGGATCAGAGGAGGTCAAGCAGAGGATTGGAAATGGAGTAGCAAAGGAGACAGCATGAGAATGTAAGAGAAAAAAATCTAAAGCTGAGACAACATGAAACAGATGAAACAACAGCAGACGAGACAAGATGATACAGATAAGAAGAGAATCAAAAACAAAATAAAAGATTGGAATGGGAGATGAGACAAATGAGAAGAGGACTGATCCACTCTGTATTTATCTTGTCACATGTGTAATGTTTGCCCTTACCCTCTTATCAGAATGAAATGAAATTTGCTCAATGACATGGAAATCATCATTTAGGAGTGAAACAGAAAAACTTTCCCTTATAGGGCAGAGAATACCCTCCACATTTACATATAGTCTTTCTCTCGCTACCATTCTCTCACACACACATACTGTGAGACAGCGTGAAGAACAGAGGGCTCAGAGTTAACAGGCATAAAGAGCTGATAAATGTCACATGCAGCGGCATTTCATTGAGCCTTCGGAGAGCTCCAAAGGTGCCTCTCGCTAGATAAACCAAAAGAGACCTCAGGGTGTGTGTGTACACCTTTCCTAACACACACAGCGTATCCACGTCAAAATCTACATCTCTTTCACCCGCAGACCTTGTTTTTTCACACAGCACAAGATGTTGGTGGAAGTCAATGGCTGTTTGTGAGAAAAGTGCAGGGGGGGGCAAAAGCCGGCCATGAATAACTCTGACTCCAGCAGTTTTGTGGGGCTTAAAAGAGTCGTTTGAATAATGGACTGCCTTTCTCCAACGACAAGCTTCAGACAAACTTATTTATAAACACAAGAACAATGGATGGGAGAAGAAAAGGGACACATTTTTTGTCAGAGGAAATATTCACAGGGTGACGTTGTACTGACGGTTCTGGGTATTGACATCCTGAGCTTATTTTGAAGCTACCGTGACATAAATAATAAACACAAGAACACTAGCTGTCATTGTAATTTTGATGTTTGGTTGGGGGCCAACTATGAAAAAAGGGGGATACCATCCAATATTTATGGCTAGAGGACTGAATTTCAAATATGATGCAACCTCTTAGGGTTGGAACTCTTCAACATGCTTCCTTCTCTGTTCAATACATCAAACTTATGCTCCTTACACCCCATTATTAGCTCCTGAAATGCAGAATAGGTCAATCTGTCACTCGTATAAATACACTGACCCTTTGAGTACATCATATGTTGTCTCTCCCTGTCATCTTCCCCCTCGCTCTCTCGTTTATATGCAGCAGATAAAGGCATGATGAGTATTTCACATATTGACTTCTGGTGTATGACAAACAGGGGCTACATTTAATTAGCCTTTAGTCATTGAAGACATGCTGATCAATGGAGATAAAGCTAGAGAGAGGAAAAGTAATAAAGATGGAAAGAGAGAACAGAGACAGACAGAGAGGGAGAGAGAGAGAGAGAGACAAGCAGAGAGACAGGCAGACAGAGACAGACAGACATGTAGAGTATGTGGGTGACAACATGGACAGGTTGCTTAACATACCCTTACTCTAAAAATCTGTGGACAAAAACACAGAAGGTAAAAGAAAATAAGACCCAGAATACATTAAATATGGGTGCACTTGTAGCAAGGATAAACATGGTTTGTTTACATGTTTGCCAATCACAATTTACTTTGTGCTGTGATATATAGGTTGCCGAAAGCATGAAACCATCAAAATTCAATTTTGTATGATAAACATTTTCTACTGTGTTGGGTCGCTACTACGCATTCAATGCAAACTCTGGGTCGAGAAGCGAAACCAGTGGAGAGTCCCACTTATTCTAAGACAGATCACAACCAGCACAGATCTCATTTTCTCATTTATTTCTTAGGTCATCCAGTTAGACTGCACCCTTTATTTCTAAACCTCTGCCCTTGCCCTCCAAAAAAAAACAATGCTTACAAGTAACAGCTTGGGATTTATTTTATTAAAGTTAGATTTGCTGTTTTGAAGTCTGCATGACTCACACTTTGAAGTTGTTGGGGTATTTAAATTGTCTGTTGGTTCAATTTTCTTTGAGCTATGATTATTTCCTTTAGTGCTTTGCCATTTTTCTCTCATCTGTCTTTTCTTTTCTTGTTCTTGTTTTTGCCTTCTTGTTTTTGATGAGTGTTTACGAGTATCTCAGGGGAAACAGAAACTGCCTGCTGGGGAGTGAGGACAGAGAATGGCGAGTTTAGCTGCAACGCATTCATCTGTCACACCAATCCCACGGCTGCATGGACACACTTCTCTATGAGATGCAGACAGAAAAGCGAGGGACAGAAAGATGGACAAGGGGAAGAATGCTGTGCTCTCTTAATTAAAGATTGCTTCTGAAGTGTCTTCTGAAGCAGGGATAATAGCCATAAGCTCTCTGCCTTGTTTAATCTCCTGAGTTACTACATTAATGACAGCCTTAATTAAGCCCCTTAGGACCCCCATCGCAGAACCTATGGGGAATAGCAGTTGTCCGTTCGGCCCCTAAAAACATGCGTTGAGATCTAGCATTAAAGCCACTGTGCAATAACTCATGAAATCATAAATATGCCTGCAGGACGCCCCTTCAAACCCACGTTCAGAGTGATGAAACCTGACATGTGCTGAAGCTTAGACTGATGCTGCTACCTCTCCCTCCCTCTGTTTTAATGCAATGATTACACTGGCTAAATATCAAAAAGAGGATCTTGTATGTTTAAATCTCCTGCTAAGCTCCATTTGTGACATGGGTGCATACCGGTGGCTAAGATGATCAGGCTGTAAATAAGAGCTTTAGTACCTGGTTTGGCCTGATATCCGATTGTAAGATTACAAGCAGCAGCTGTCGCCTATTCCAGCACAACTAGCTTGACTCCAAATCTAAATGTGAATATGCACTGCTCGCTTTCAGCATAACAGATACTATAATACATGTTTATGTATATTGGATACCTGTTTTAAGTATGTGATTCATTCACTTTTGTTTGTTTTAAAATCCTGTTTCTGGAGTCATTTATGGATTATCTACACTAAGAAACAATTTGTATACAAGTCAACAGTTAAGCTCAGGAATTAGTCCTTTAACTACTGTTTCCTGTTTTTTTCCTTCTTCTTCAGACCCTTTGGCGGATATCTGGGAGAAAGGAAGAGACAGACCAGTGATTAAGACCACATTTAGCCCTCAACCCTGCCTAATGCTGAGAGATTAAAGCCAAGACTTTGAGCAGAGAGGGAGATGTCTCACTGCCCTGCTTTCTGCATGCCTTCTGATTAAAGACTGGTAAGGTCAGTGAGACTGCGGGTTTCCCTCATGGGAGGAAAGAGTTGGCACAAACAGTCATCACCGATAGATCTCATGTTTAAGAAGGAACCAATGTTCCAGTTTGAGGCACTGATGCCCCCACCATGAAATAATATTATTATAAATTAATATATTATAAATACTTTGTTCCTCAAATTTACACCAGAACAAAGCACAATTAATCTTTTTATAAGATCACTGTTGTGTTGTCTTATATTATTAACATAATTCATTATAATTTAGCTTGTGGCTAAATCAATAGCTGATGATAATTATTAGCCTTCAAATTAGTCTCACAGACACAGTTGGCAATGCGTCATACACGGCTGAGATGGAAAACAAACCCATTAGACTAAATTTACATTCTATTTATTTTACCTGTAGTTTATTAATATCTCCCTTAATAATAGCTGCTGCAGACATACACCTGGTCTCTCATTATTTAGTCGCTTGGATTCACTGCAGTCGCCTTTTAGCTTATTTGAATAAATTGTTTGGTGAAAAAAATGTTTTTTTCCCTTTATTTAAAGGGCAAAACACCACACAACAGCACAAGAGTTCAAAAACCACCGCCGTGAGGGTTTTAGACAACATGAGTTGTGAATCAAGTGACAGTAAATCAGCGACAAATCTACTGTTTCTGTAAAGATACGTATGCCTTGATCGGGCACGTACACACACAGGAGGTGGAGGAAGTGGATTTTCCCCAATAAATCCCCCTTGAAGAGCACAATGACCTTGACACAGGAAGTGTAGATTACTCAAAGCCAGGACAGAGAGAAATGCAGAAATACTGCATTCCGCAGTACACCTCCCACTTTTGGTCTTTCTTTATCCACAGAATAGATTACACTTTCCCATCAACAGCTGACTGACATATCGCTGTGCATATGTAAGCAGTCTGTTGCCCTCGAGACAGAAAAGAAGAAAAAGTGAAGAAGAGAAGTAAGAGAAAGAAAAAAAGAGAGGGCAGAACGGGAGTGTCAAAATGATTCACCTTTACAGGAAGATGTATCATGGCCTGCTGAGGAAAGACTAATGTACCTAATGATTTTTGATTATGTGTGAGGCATGAAACCTTGCTAAATAATGTCTCATGTTCTTGCTCTCCCTCTCTCTTTCTTTATTTTTTGCTCCTGTAAGATTGTGTTATCTCAGGCAAACAGTTTGCAGCTGAGGGGAGAAAGCTCAAGGTGAGACGAGCAGAGGCAATATTAAATAAAGTGAGGTGTGCAGAGATAGATGGTGTGTGTTTGTGTTTGAGGTGAGGGGACTGACCACAGCTCTGAGGTAAAGGAAACTCTAAAGTACTTGGTGTCCCTGGAGATCAAACAGGACCGAGAATCAAATACTAATAACTATTACCAAATTGCTACTGAAGTTAAGAGGCAGCTAAAATATACTGTGCAGTGCTACTAGGGGAGAAGAAACTTATATATGTATCTAGAAAAATGCATGTGTATGTGCGTGGGGGGGGGTGGGGGCTTTTATAAAGCTCATTAGCTAGATTCATGAATATTAATTAGGTGTTGTACCTATCACACAGTGGTCATAACTGATTAGTTGAAAAGCGGGTAAAAAGTGTAGGGTGGGGAATTTTATCTGCAATGACTGACGCAATTCATGTGCACGTGGTTAGTTACTGAATTATTTAGTAATGTATGCAAACCATTTCTGAAAAAGCACATAAATTAAGCTGTCTTTAATATCTGTGACTGAATCTGACCCATACATATCACCCATGCCTGACAGGACTGCAGCAGCAGGAGCTAGTAGGAGAGGATCTTTTGTGGTTAAACAGATGGTCAGTCTCCATCCTCTCTATGTTATGGTAGGGAGGTGTACGCTCAAATGATCTGCAGAGGCCTGGGGCATGCACACACACACACGCATACATGCACACGGTCTACGCACGGGCTAACACCAAATTAAATACACCTACTCATTATACAAAACCTGAAACTGATAAAGGGGAATACTAATGAATGTGAGTGGAGTGGTTCTAATGGTAAAATATCTACATTCATCTGGTGCTTTATTTACACAGAACTCATTACCTCCCACTTGTCAGCCGAAAACCTCAAGCTAACCTGTCATTGCCAAGTGATTCATAACTACTGTAGTTTTACTGCCCAAGGCTATACCTCCTCTCTTCCTCACTCCTCTCCTTCACAGTCCTAACCCCTCCTCATGGGTTTGTGAGAGATTGGAAACCTTTAGAGGAAACTGGTGTTAAAGCAGAAGTGTTATGCTCTACTGATAAGGACCAACTTGTTTTAAACTTTTTACATTTAGTCATTTTGAAGACGCTTTTATCCAAGCAAAATCACAGCAATTTATCACACAAGAGCCAACAATATCCACAGTACGGCAATGTCGAGTTTCAGAGGTAATCGAGAATAATACAGATGCCAGAGCAGAAGTGCAAATGTGGAAAAACAGACAAAACAGAGAACAAGATCTGTTTAATAAATAGAATGGGAAGTTTATTTTATTGTAATCTAATGAAGGGCAAAATTTGTATATTTATATTAAAGCAGTACAACCCCAGAAGGGTTTTAAGTGAACATAGAACAGTTAAGGGTCATTGTTATGTCCCTTTTAAATATTATTTTAAATATTATTTAAATAATATATTATATATAATAAATTGTATAACTTGAATGCACTGGTGCTTTGGATAAAAGCATTTGCCAAATGCATAAATATAATATTTTAAATAGTATTAGTATTGTTCCGCCATCAGTGTAGTTCTTCAGAGGCAGCAACACAGATGCAGTGGTTCAGTAATACTGGTGCAATGATGTCGCAGGTGTATGTTTATAGAGTAATTTACAAAGGCTTCAAACGCTGCTCAACCAATAATAATCAAGGACTGGAACTATTCATTTTATAATGTGTAATACTCTACAACTAGTTTATTAAATATAGTTAAATCTCTCCTGTCCCCCCTCTCCTGTGGCCAGCCGCATCTGGTGAAAAGTGTTTTTGAAGAGCAAACAGTCTCTGAGTTGTGGGGAGAAGCATACAAACTGAGCTGGCAGAAAGCCAGAAATGGTAAAATGGAGGGAAAGAGGGATAAAATGGAGCCCACACTGAGAAAATTGAGGATATATGCTGGGAAAGTGACTTTTAGCAGTAGGTCAGCATTGAGTACTTGAGGAGAGAGTGAGAGATGGAGAAAGTGGCCCTGAAAAGTGGTGAGACAGGGAGTGACCCCACCGAGTGTGCCGTCCGGTCAAGCAGAAGAAAGAGAGGATTAACCATGACCCTCCATGAACCTCCGCTGCTGTCCCTCTATTCCTCGCTTTGCTCGCATACACAGTGACCGGGATAAGGGGAGATGACCCCAGCGTTTATCTCCCCTCAGGGCACTCTGTCAGTCACTCATGCAATCTGCTGTGGTCACACAAAACAATCGCTTTGATTTGGCCTTGTCTACTTTTATATATGTGGACACAGACAAAGCTTCTACACAGAGAGTCAAAAATCAGGGTGCACGAAAGCCACCCCTGAAGTGGCAAGACAAAAAGGTGCATTTAAAACACTTTTAATGCACAACAGTGGCAAAAATGTGGTTGGAGAGGAATTTTAAACAGTAAATAATGTATCACATACACCACACTGTTGACTCTTGCACTGCCACTTAAAAAGATGATGCACACTGATGCAGGATGTGAAGAAAGGCAGCAGGTATACCAAACTAACATTCTGGTGAAAAAGCAGAAATATAATGCTATAATAAATTCAGTCATATTAATATACGATTTTGTTTTATAACAAAATCGTATAGGTCAGATATTTTAAAGATCAAATATTAGTTTAATCATAACTACATACCAACATACCCAACAACATTCCACCCATAAATAAATAAATGACTTCTATTCACACAATCAAACAAAGGTGGCCCCTCCGGCCCCCTGCCTATGTACAGTTCACTTATGTATGTATGCATGTGTGGCCAGTATAGATTTAAGGTTCACTTTCTCACTGTCGATCTGTGTTGCCACACTGCTGCAACGGACCACCACAGGGACTGGTAAAGATTGTCCGATAGATTGAGGGATCAATGCATGAGCGAGAGATACTTCTGCTAGTGTTCACTGACACCCAAACTTAATTTCCATCCCTCACCTCATCTCTTTCTCACAACTTGAGATGCTACTGTGAATATATACCCACTATTTTCATCTGTCATAAATCACTCTTTCCTTATTCCGCTCACCGAATTCATTTTCCTGTGCAAAAAGAACAAAAAACACAATCTGGGTCCCACCTCACTTTGATTCCCCTCCTGTTTCCTTCTTCATCTAACAAACCCCCCGTTGACTGCAATCACACACCAGTATGCAGCGATGCTCGTCTCTCACGGCAACCGACCGCAAGACCAATTCTCACCCTGTCGATGAAGTCAGCACCAGTGAATACTCTGCATGCTATCCATGTGATTTTCCTTCTCCGACTCTCTTTTCTTTGATTCTTGCCAAGCTGGTACATGAAAGGTGGTTATGAGTGCAGGGCCAGGTTAAATATAGACATGACTAATAGCTCCTCTAAGGTAAGCTAAAGAAATCACATGCCCTGGTGCCCCAGTCCAGCCTCTTGTCACTCAAAAGTTGATTTGAGATGAAGGTTGGAGTGGGAATGAGTGTGCTTGTGTGTGACAGTCTCATCTTCAGGTGAGGGCTAAAACAGGTGGATGTGAAGGTGTTTCTGTGTATGTTTGTAAATTACATCCTTTACATTGTTTCCTAATGTAAAAATCACAACCAAAAAATGATCACAACCAAGCAGAACATAAATAATGTTTAATATTAGCATAATAACTACATGATGTGGGATTGCTAGTTGTGGTCATGGCTGGTTAGGACACAGACTCACATGAATGTGATTATTAGCACTTCAGAGCTTCCTTAGGAATTTGACTTAAAACCTCAGTTTAAAGACATAATATAGACACAAATATATATGCCAGGGTTTTCATATCCCCTAACAATTGTGACTTCTGCTGCATAGTTTACCTTAGTTTACATCCACATGCTTGAGATAGTTGTGGAATCTCCCTTCATTATCAATCAGAAGACACCTTTAACAGATACGACAAATAATTATGATGTGCACTGAAGGGTAACAGATTCCTCATGTATTAGTCTAACACAAGCACCCCCAGTGTTAGAGGTCAGGTCTGCAGCACAGGTCACTAAACACACTTTGGTAGATTTGTGCCACCAGCTAACAGCCTTGCACAGTCACAAAAGATGCCTGCAACATGTCCTCCTTGCACAGGTCAAAGATCATCAGTGGCCCATCCTGTACAAAATAATGCGCAGCTAGGCAATTTACATCACATGCATGTGAAGCTCACTACAGAGAAAGCCATTAGCCCATCATGTTCGGTATGCACGCAAGTGCGAGTTCCAATAGGTTAGGAAACATCTGTTCTGTCATTGCCGTTTACAAGCAACACTAGCCAAATAACCTGCGGCCACTTTGGCTCTCTCCATATGGCCATGTAGAATGACAGCACTTGCTCTAATTATTGAACTTCCCATCTTTAAGAAAGCAGCTATAGTGGCTATATGTACTTGGCTTATCTGGTCAGCCTGGGCTTGTTTGCATTTATTCATATGTGGGTGGAGATATCTATCATACAAGCAGATGTTGGATGTCTGTGTTTGTCACATTAGTATCACCGTGTGTTTGCCGCTGACTTTATGTTTGCCCAGAAAAAAAAAATAATTCATGACAGCACAGACTGGCCTTTCTCAGTTGGTGACCATGCAACTGCTTAGCAAGGTAAGAATAAAGGTAAACACACACACACACAAAACATGTAGCCTCTCAGCTGTCTTTCTCCTCTAAATCTGGACTCCCCCAGTCTTCCCTTGTCTTGGCACACTAATTAAGTACATGAGGGCCTGTACTGCTGTCTAGCTCTCACTATTTCTCTCTGTATCTCTCCATCTTTTCCGTGAAATTAAAAGCAGATCTCTAGGCACAGAGAACAGCAAGTGCCTTATGAGGCAGAAGCAGCGAGCAGTGAGGCAGAACGCTAGCTGCAACATAAACATGCACCATGCAAATCACTGTAACATCATTGGTCTAAAATTCTCCTAATAGCTATGCACAGCAAAGCCTATTTTTTGGAATTCAGAGCTAGCAAATGCATAAATAAAGGGATTAAACACTGTTGACTGTGCACATGAAGGGTTTGATTGGATTTCATGTTAATTTTTACGATTATGAGGATAATTTCTGTCCGTGCAGCCGAGCACATCTGCGTGCATGTATTTGTCTGAATGAGTAGCTTAGTGTGTGTGAGTTTATTCATCCACTGTCAGGACCTATAAAGATGGACGCTGTCATTGCCTGTTTGGAGTGTGTGTGTGTGTGTGTGTGTGTGTGTGTGCGTGCGAGTGTGCATGTGACGGAACAGCCAGGCGTAATTTCAGCAGATGTTGCCTGACAATGCCAGGGTGTGTGTATGGGCCTCTGGGGAAGAGGGAAGTAGAGTAGCAGTCTGATTCTGCAGTCGCACAAGCAAAAAGTGCAGTCACCACACTGCAGATGACACCTCGTCCAGAAACAATGACAGCCTGAAAGAGTAAAGTGACAGGGGAGCAAGAGAGGGAGCGAAATAAAGACAGAAATGCTTTATGTGTCTGTTTTGCCTTTAGCAAACCTGAAAAGGATCCCGGGGGAAAATTTTAATGATGGGAGGTTGGTCACTCAGAGTTAGGGATACCTAATGGAGCTCTCAGTTACATTTTAATTAGGTATCAATTTGGTTTGGTAAACATATTTACTAAAATGTGTTAGTAAATATAAAAACACAAACACATCAGACTGAAATACAGTAAGAGTGTAGAGCTATACAATTAACATGGGCTGTATATCATAACTGGGATTGGACTTTTAGTTTTGATTGACAGATGACAGACAGGAGAACTGGTCTTATTCAATCCATGATTTTTCCTTCCTGGGGATCAGGTAGAAATCTGGTCTCTATTGTCCGCAGCCTAAAGGCTAGCCGGAAATTGTTTCCAACCAGCTTGACCAACCACAGAACCACTAATCACTAATCAGGGGCCATTAAAGTAATGGTATCCATATGCCCTAAGAAAGCCATATGGGTGAGCAGGAGGCCACAATGCCAACCAAGCAGCTATTGACAGTCTGCTAGTGTTTTAACATTGACCACAGAGCTGAACTTTGTTAATACTTATCATCATTAGATCAGCTTAGATAATCTAGATAATGAAGTTAAATGAGAGCTAATGTGTTCGACCTTGATGTTGGGTTGCAGTGTAAGCCCAGAGACAGGCTCCTTAATAACAGAAGTCTGACAAGGAAAGTCAGAGTTCCACACAGAGGAACCTTTGTGTACCTGCTCACCTGTGTGCATGCGTGTCCCCTTATCTGTCCCCCCAAAAGCCGGTGGGGTTAAACATGTGCCTCATCATGACTCAGGCACACATAAGCAAAGCTAGAGTAATTTTTATTCGCTGAGTGATTTGTTCTCCCAGGAATTCACTGATTACATCTACCTGTCTGCTGCTGCTGTCCCAGATTTAAGGCCTTGGAGCAGAAAACACAGGGAAGCAGCAAATGCAACAGTAAAAATTAAGATGCTAAGGGGCCTCAGACATTTTTATGGAAGGAGTGAAATTTCAATAGCATTAACATATTCAACATTTATAAGTTAAAGACCTAAAAAAAACATGTTATAAAAGGCCCATGGCCACTAATTAATGTAGTAAAGCAGTGTCAATGGCCAGTGCAAACAAAAAATAAGCTTAGTGTCTCATTAAGTTCACACCTCAAACATTATAAAGCAGCATAGCAACAAGATTACTCAGTACTCTGTCTTCCTTCCTTTCTCTCTTCCTTAGTTTCTTTAGAAGAATGGCATGTTTGTAACAGAAATGGCCATTGCAGGATTTCTCCAGTGGTGTCTAAAAGCACATGCAAAATAGTTGGTGTGCAAGGAGTATGTGCAATTTACCAGCATCATACTCCAATTGGTGTAATTTTCCCCTGTGAAATGCACACAAAAAAAGATGCGATCAGACATAAGGCTTCTTGCCGGTGTTAGCCACAGCAAAACTAATAATTATCTATTCTATGAATGTGACACATGAAAACAAAAAAATAAATAAAATAAATAGAGTCAAGGTAGGGTAAAAGCCCATTACCACAACTCAGCTCTAAAAAATTAACTGCTTTTTATTTTAATTAGCCGTGCATTGTCAATGACAACACATAAATAATTCAAAAGAAGCTGGTTGCTTATTATTCTTCCCTGAGTTCCTTTGCAACAATTTTGTTTTCCTCTTTCTCGCTTCAGCTATATTTTCTCCAGATGAGTCTTGACTGTTACCGGTGAGTTGCCTGATTAAGCATTAAGGAAGAATAAGCTTATGTAGGTATTTGCTTATTTACAGGAGAGAAAGACAGACAGATCGCTGAGATTAGGGGTAAAGGGTTAAAGATACAGGGTTGCAGCTCCTAGTCTGACCACAGCCCGGACCACAGAACTGCTTTGCATAATTGACTCCACACTTCACAAAATAAATTCTGCTCTGTTATTGTACCAGTCACAAAACCACATCAGACGACACAGTGAAAAAGAGAGACAGAACTTCTTTCTTGTTCTCCCTAAAACATATATAAGGAACTATAAAAGCAACTCCAATCAAACTGAAATCTCCCAATTCTCAATCAAGCTCAGAATTACGTTTTTGGGGACCGAAAAAGCACTGTATGTAGATGCTACAAGTGCTATCTACAAATATTTATAGAGATAATAAACATTGCCTCTTTACTGTGTACATAAAATGGGACCCAAAAGTCTAAGACTATTAGCAAAAATGCAACTTTTCATTTTCACTGAATTAAAAAAAATACAATGTACAACTGTACATCTAATTAATTGTAATACAATGTACAAATGTGGTCTCAGATATTTTGACCCCCACTGCATATTCCATTTCAAACAATGTATAGAAAGGAAACCTCTCGAAGACATATATAGGAACTGGTTTGAGGCTGCATCATCCCCTATTCTTTATGTTATTGCCTTCAAGAGCAGACCACAGGGACCATGACAAACTTAAGGTACAGCAGAGTTTGATATTCAACACATGGCCACATTCCAAATGGAGTTTCAAGAGATGCAACCATGCACATAGAATAATAATGGATGGATCTACAATGACAGGAGTGAATGTGACCAAATGAATACATAAATTGCCTGCATATTCAATTTGCATGAAGTTGTTGGCATAAACTGAGTACATGAAAGAATGATGTGAATCAACAGATTCATTTTGCATTTTCTCTCTAATTGACCCACCTTGATTCTGTCTTTATCTTTTGCTTTCTCTCTATTCATTAGTGATCTCTACTGGTCTCTCTATCTCACTGCTCTATCTCTGTCTCCCCCCACCTGCACCAAGAGCAGTCTGTGAGTCAGCATACAACATGCACTGGTCAGTCCGTTGCTATAGTGATGGTGCAAGCTGAGGGCAAAATCGACAGCTTTTAAGAAGCGCAGACGCTGCTAGAATTTAAATGGTCGACAGCGGCAGTGTGTGATTCGTGTATGTCGTTTTCAAGCCAAGATTACCTGCCGGCATACAAGGAGCCAATCAAATAGCACAACAAAAATCTAGCGAGACCTCTGACAACCATCCCTTCATCCCATCCTATTCCTTGAAACTAAAGATGAGACCCAAAAAGCAGCTTTGAATGACAGTTCCTAAACAAACACCCCATGACCATCTAGGGTCATTTAGATATGCCAAATCTATGCTCAAATCCTCTAGGAACATGATTTTCTTCTTGTGATGTTTAAATATGAAAGATGAAAATAAAAACACACATGAAGTATAAAAAGAGCGCATTTGTGAAGCTAAATGACTCACTGTTTGGCTTGATCTCAGAGGAGCAGTGTTATAAATGTGCCACATTAAGTGTGCTAAGACATGGATTATGAAGGAGTGTGCAACTGATGTTTTGTGAATACTGTAACACTGTAGATTTGCTAAAACAAAATCAATTTATTAATTTACCCGTCAACTTAGGGACCTTAAAATAATAGCTGCAACAACACTGGCCTGTCCTCACTCGTATTAAAAGAATTTAAAATGATAAACAGTTAGTAAATCAAAAGTTAATGTTTACTGGTACAGTGTAATATAAGAAGGGCAATGTCATAAAATGTTATGGAAATATGAAAATGAAATACTGTACCTTAAGAATTCATGTCCCCTGGTGAATAATTTTCCACTTCAGTGCACTCTTTATGATTAACAATAGATTCAAAACGGAACAACCAGATTTAAACTTCAATACCTTCACAGTTTTATTTAAAGCGAACTTGCTTCACTTGTAAATAATACAACATATTGCAAATCAATAGAAACAAAACAATGAAACACATAACAAATGATAGAAATGAAACATAAGAGGGAATGTCTGCAGCTTTAAATACAGTTCCAAAATGGTCACATTCAACACAGAATGCAAAGGGTCATTGTACACATGTTTGTTCTGTATATGTGTGGCTTGTTACCTGTAAACTATCTATTTCTGCAGGACATCTTTTTTAACATTTCATCTAACCATCTCAATGAGAAAAATCGAATATTGCTTTAAACATGAACATAACTCTCACTTTCAAACAGACTTTTTCACAAAAGTGTATAAAAAGCAGCCCCCACCTATCCAGTCTATTCAGTTGGTTCTAAATCGCATAATTACAAATTTGGTATCAACAAAATGTTTTGTTGTGTTATATATAACACAACACATCAAAAGGAACACAAACACATCAAAAGGAAAAAAACAGATAAACATCAGCACATAGCTGATTATTAATATTCAGAATATACAACTTGCATTACAAAAACCTTGATTGTCTTCACAACTTTGCTAATAAAATCCAAATAAAACTGTCATCATTTTTGGTTTTCCTGTTAAGAGTACTGAAGTGGTCTAGTTTTTGTGTCAAGTGACTTTCCATTTACAGTGAATAAGACATTATTCACAGCATGGAAGAAAATCCCGCAGTTACTAGTTCAGCAATGTTCGATGGCACACCTTGACGTCTGTAGTTAATTACACAAACCCACTTATACATAACAAATAAAAGGCACTCTCTGTATGTGCAATCAAGAAAGTGTGTGTGTGTGTGTGTGTGTGTAAACAGGGGAATTACCTGTCATTAATCTGAATCAAATAATTTTTAAAGGTCTCTCAAAATGTGCCATGACCACATTAAAATATCAGAATCTTACTTTACTTTCCTTCCTTAGTGTGGTTTTAGATCTATTCAGCCCACATAAGTCCTATTTCCTTGCTTTCATCAAAATAACATTAGGTATTTATTTTTTTAGAACTGTTTAACACAGTAACGTGTAAATATATTTGATGCCAGGACATTAAAAGAATGATAGCTATTCTTTTGTTGCAATGTAATCTTTCAACGCAAAAGTAAAAAAAATAAGGCACATCTCTCTGGCTAAAAGTTTAGTATACCACTAATGTATTCAAGGAATATTAAATTCAGTTCCATTTATCTTGTGAGACAACAATAAACATTGTCCAACTTAACAATGCCCCCTTAAAGTAAAAATAAATGAACAAAAACCTACAATATTATGACTGTTGTGTTCTCTCCTTCATTTAAAGAGTATATTTAATTAAAGTCCAATGTTTTCTTCAGAGCACAACTGACATACTACAAACTGGTAAAACAGGAAGTTACAAAATGATAAACACATAAAATAAAACTTTGTGCAATCAAGTGATGTGCATGCTTTGTAATCAGTGCAGCTTTGGTGTGACATTCAGTTCCAGCCCCTAATACATCCCTTTATTCCACACCATGTTGCTGTGGTACTCTGGGCTGTGATACTCTGGGCTGTGGTACTCTGGGCTGTGGTACTCTGGGCTGTGGTACTCTGGGCTGTGGTACTCTGGGCTATGATACTCTGGGCTGTGGTACTCTGGGCTGTGGTACTCTGGGCTGTGGTACCCTGTGCTGTGGTACCCTGGGCTGTGGTACCTTGGGCTGTGGTACCCTGGGCTGTGATACCCTGCCATGCTTTGGAAGTTGTCTCCTACCTGTTTGGTGCTGTATTTTGGAGGGTTGGCCTTATAGCTGTAATCCGAATACTGGTCTGAGCCTGTTGAGTTGTTATCCCCGGTTCCTACAAAGGTGTTGGTGGCTGGCAGGTCCTGCACTGCCTGGTGTTTCTTTGAGGCAGAAGGTGACTGAGGTTGGAGCTGAATAGATGGAAGAGGAGAATTAGACCGATAGTGCCGTCCCAGATCTGGGCTCCCTGGAGGGTAGTTGAGTGGCAGATGAATCCTAGGACTATCATTGACACTATCATTCATGAGGTTAAACTTTAAGCCTTTCTGAAGACTTCCCCCTTCATCCTCTTCAGATGGGTTGGTAGGCTTTGGAGCTTTGCTTTTCTTTGCCTTTTTGTTCTTGTTGCTTTTAGGTCCTGGTTTAGGGGCATATAGGTCTTTGGTCTCCTTCTTGCCTGCCTGATAGCCACTTTTATTCTCCTTCAACACTACATGCCTGATAACCACTGCCACCACAATGATTAGAATGACCACTGAAAATCCACCCAAAACTGCAAAGACAATGTTGCTATGAGGGTCACGAGAATAATCAGGATCCCCGGCAATGTCCATTTCAAGTGGTGTATAAAGACTGTGTCCAACAAGTCCTTCAACATGGGAGACATTTCCGATTGTCTCATTTACATAGATGTGGACCAGTGCAGTTGTATGGCGTGGTGGTGTGCCTTTGTCTTTAACCTTTACCACCAAGCGGTGGAGACCAATGTGTTTGGATGTGAACTCTTTAGCCAATGAAATCTCACCTTCAAAAGAAATGCGGAACAATCCATGGGGGTTGCCCCCAATAATACTAAACTCCAGTTCAGAATTTGAACCAATGTCAATGTCCTCTGCCTCGACACTTTCTACGTGAGTTTCTGGGCTGGTTCGAGGATCCAAAAACTTGTATGAGGAGTTAGAGGGCTTGGTGACATATGGAGCATTGTCGTTCTCATCAAGCACATTAATGGTGATGCCAACATAAGAGGAACGTGGTGGGTCACCTCCATCAATGGCTTTAAGTCGGAAACTGTAGGTGCTTTCCTTTTCCCTGTCAAAGGAAATGGTTGAAAGGATTGTGTAGGTTCCATTTTGGATCATAAACTTGCCGTTGTCTGGTTCTACAGAGAGTTGAACACGAGCATTCTCACCCTCATCATAATCATTGACTGTTACCATTCCAACAGGGCTAAGGGGTGGCATGTTCTCCTGAACTGAAAAGCTATAGCCATTCAGCATGAATTTTGGATCATTGTCATTCCTGTCTAACACCTTAAGAACAACAGTTGCTGTTCCTCTCAAACTTGGCAAACCTTTGTCAGCTGCTGCAACTAGAAATTGATAGTGATCTAATTGTTCGCGGTCCAACTGGCTCATGACTCGCACTTCTCCTGTGTTTGGGTTAATTTCAAAAAGCCCTTCAGGGACTGTTCCACCAGTAATACTGTATGTCAACTCTGCATTAGTCCCACTGTCTGCATCTGTGGCTACTACATCCAGAACCTTGTCACCTGGCTGGTTCTCCTCAGCAAACTCCACCTCATACAAAGTGGGCGAGAAGACTGGAACGTTATCATTCATGTCAGTCACTTGCACCTTCAGGGAGTTTGTGCTGGACAGTGCAGGGTTCCCGGAGTCCACTGCCACAATTTCAATCCTGTAGTCTTTGATCCGTTCATAGTCCAATAGTGTGGTTGTCTGGAGGAAGTACTTCCTCTTGCGATCATTACCCGTTTCGCTAGCTGAACGTAGCTGGAATGGCACATCCCCTGCAACCACACAGGTTACGACAGCATTCTCACCCTCATCACGATCAGACACCTCTACCAGGGCAACTGGTGTACCAACAGGCATGTCCTCCGATATGTTAGCAACACCATCTTCATGCGTCACAAGGCCAATGCCTCGGATCCTGATGGATGGTGCATTGTCATTTTGGTCTTTTACTGTGACAGTAACAAGGGCTTTTGAGCTCTTAGATTGGGGACCATTGTCTCTAGCTTGGACATAGAACTTTAGCATGCTGATTTCTTCTCGATCTACCAATCCTTTGACGAAAATGATGCCAGTATTACGGTCAATGCTAAGAAGCCTTTGGACTGCTGGTGTTGCCTGGTGAATACTGTATGTCACCTCTCCATTGGGTCCCATGTCAGAGTCATTGGCCTTTACCTAAATCAAACAACACAAAATAGAACTAAGCAACATCCTATAACATTCATTTACAAAACAGACTACACACCGCAGATTTACACTAGATTACAGAAGCTGACATCAGTGACCCTGTATTCCTCCTGGGGTTAGTGATTTGATTCTTCCTAACATTACAGAAAAGTTAATACAGCTAACAGAAAGCTAGAAATATAGCTTCAGTTATTGATATTCACGATTGATATCTTTTGTATAAATGAGACATAATGTTTATCAGTTGTCACATTATTAAACTGCATTTTTTTAGTCAGGAGCATTAGCAGAGGACAGAGATCAGTCTAAGTGCCAGTGAATTAGCATGGATGGGAGATTGCTGTGCCTGCCAAAAATATGCTTTATACACCTAAAATAAGACCCCGAACCCCAAGAACTGCATCAGGCTAATTAATAACAGGATCTTCTATGAACTTAATTCTAAGCACCCCTCCACCCCACACCTTTTATTCCAAAAGACAGCTTGTGTTGTCACGACACTGTGACTATATACTATAAGGTAACGTACATTAAATCAAATACATTACTATTCACTATTCAGATATTTTGTTTTAAAAATAATAAAGCATTTACTCAGAGGGGTTAAATGTTAAAATAAAACACAAGTTTATTGTATTAATATTACCCTGAATTTTGTATTATTTCCCTGAAAATGTTAGCAGGATGATATTAGGTAGTGAATCACTCTTGGCGCAGATTTCTACTAATCATCCTGGTCTATCATGAACCTGGGAATGATTTAAAACAACACAAACTTTTACTACAGCTTGATTAAAGCTTTTTAACATTTAAGAATCTGTTCCTGTCCTTAGTTGTGTATAAAAAACACACATGCTCCTTCAGACCATATATTTAGTGAGCCCAGCCTTAATCTGAGGCAGTCATAAGATGGTGCTTAAGTTATTACTGCTCAATATGAGTCAGCCCATTTCATCTGCCATGCAAACAGGGAATTCATTTTATTTAATGTTTTTGAAGGGATTTCTCTGAACAGGCTGCAACACTCCATCAACCCTTACAACCCTTTGACATCATAAAATTAAGCAGTTTTAATACCACTCTTGCTTATTTGCTTCTGCATCAAAGAATGCTTATGAGAGGAAAAAATCTGACATGTTCTTTGAAAACAACTTGCATGGATTAATTGTTCACTGAGAGATTAACAAACATTTAATGTTTTTTGCCCGCACACTTGCTTCAGATTGATCCTGGAAAGCTTCCAGCCTTCACAGATGTCCTAATCTTAGCAGGAGCTCAGTTTCCACAATAATTCAACATGTAATCTCACCACCAGTCAATATCTCACTCCTGTTTTGTAAAGCTTGCGTTTAAAGGAACCATGAGGGATCAATCGATTGCCCGTGAAAATATGATTTGGCTTCCCCATTTCTTCTGTGTTAACCCTATTGTGTGGGAACAGAGGCTAAAGCCCAATAACTGAGACTTCCATTTACAAAAGCTTGTCAGGTTCTGTATGTGGGGCTTGAGGGCACTTCTTTTGCCAAGATGTCAAATCATCTCCTCCATTACTTACTGGCATAAGTCTGGCATAACATATACTGGTTTTCGGTTTAGGTCAACAAGATACTATAAATGTTCCTATAAATGGGAGTGTGTGAGTGTCTAACTACTGTTTTATTTCTTATATGCACTATATTATTATATAATTTTTTTCTTGAATCAGATCAATAATTTTGCAGGGAGGTTTTTTGCATTTGTTTTTAATATAATATGTTTTGGATAGTTTTGTAAGTACTTAAAAAAACTATTCTGAAACTGTTTGGCACTCCACAGGGAAGGGGAAGTTGGAAACAAATCAGTTACCTGCAGAACAGAATGACCCACTGGGCTGTTTTCAGGCAGCTCACCCTCGTAGTGTGACTTCTCAAATTTGGGCACATTATCGTTGGCATCTGTAATGGTGATCCTGAGCAGGGCGCTACTCTGGCGGGGTGGAGAGCCGCCATCAACCACTTTTATGTTGAGGTCGTATGAATCTCGCTGCTCTCGGTCCAGGTTACCCAGTACAATGAGTTGTGGCAATTTCTCATCTGAGTCTTGCGCCACCTGCAGGCTGAAAAGGTTGCCGGCTTCAGGGCCGGTTGTTAAGGCATAATCAGCAATGCCATTGCTTCCAGAATCCTTGTCACTGGCCACCGGAATTGAGAAAAGTGCACCCACATGTGTGTTCTCTGGGATAGACAGTGTCAACACAGGTGATGAAAACTGTGGAGTGTTGTCGTTCTCATCCAAGATCTCAATGCGGCCTTCAATAAGCCGAGGTCCTGTGCCTTTTATCAGATCTGTAATAGATACCTCAAATTCCAGGAAACAAGGATCACCCTCGAAAAGGTTACGGCAGTCCTTAAGAGTCTCACGATCGATTGGGGTCTCCGTGGTGTAAATATCTCCTGTTTTGCCATCCACACGAAGGTAAGGAGCACCCACCTCGAGCTTGTAAAGGTGACCGGTGTCTGGCAGGCCCTGGTCAGATGCCAGGCTGCCGATTAACGTGTTGGGTGGCTGCTCCTCGATCACCTGGTAGTGGATGGCACTGACTATGTTAGCAGAGCAACATAGGAGAAGCACAATCCACAGTAGCATGGCACTCCACAGGGTCCACATGGCAATGACACTCTGGCAGATTGTCAGTCTGTTGCTGCAAAAAAGAACAAATAAATAATATGAAATAAATATTCATTCTTCCAATACAATCCCTCAAAGTGTCTGCCAGTGCCAAGAAACCTGTTAAAAGATGGCAGCCGTAGAAATTTATGGTGCTGAATCCCTGAGATTTATGATTGATCGCCCCTTCATATGTTGTAAACCTCTCCTCTTTTGAGGCAGTAAATGTGTCACAAAGAATTGTGTTTGATCTTCATTTTGCAATTCTCACGCCATGTCTAATTCATGAAGCTGACACATGCCTGTGATTCTTTAGAGATGCCTGAGCTGACTGACTCTTAGCGAAAGGCAAGCTAATGTAGAAGTTATGTCCATTCAGCTTAGCTCTTGATCTGCTCTTCCAAATGCATTGACAAAGTGCTTACTCGTATCTCATCGTAACTCTAAAAAACGTTTGTTTTATAGTTATTTTTAAGTATTCCTAGAGCTTCACGTCCAATCTTTTAATACTTCTAGTCCCTGTAGTCTTCTGGCGCAATTTACAAAAAATTCTTTAAATAGACAGGGTGTAAACAGAGACACAATAACAGTGAGATAAAGAAACTTTCCTTTTATGCTAAAAGCCTAGGGAGAAAAAACACAAAATGCAAAAAGATGCAGTAGTCTGAATCACATAAGAGTCTTCTCTTTCC
The DNA here is from genome assembly GCA_036877575.1 of Botia almorhae. Lineage (NCBI taxonomy): Eukaryota > Metazoa > Chordata > Actinopteri > Cypriniformes > Botiidae > Botia > Botia almorhae. Next base: position 69,376 of record JAZGTJ010000388.1, on the reverse strand, counting down.
TGTTTAAGTCTAAGTTATTGAAAGGATCACAGGAGTGTTCTTTTCTAATCTTCCAATAGCCACTTTAGCTGATAGCAATTCACAGTAAATGGCTCCCAATTTGCTACAACATCACATAGCCACATGATGGTAAGAGAAAGGGCTTTGGAGGGTGTCTTGATAACAACCCCCTTCTGCCACTTATCCAAACCTCAGCATGAGCTACTATAAAAGAACATGAAAAGAGAACAATCAAATAAATAAATCAGTTTCTGTTTAATCTGTCACGTTTAAGGTCATGCTACTTTGATGTTTCCCGCTGTGGTAATTGCAGATACCCCAGTAACATATGTGGAATGTTATCCCACCATGTTCCCTATGGCTAATGAGGCAGGACTGCTAGATTACTGTCCAGGGGAAAGTGACACCTTAACCAGACCATGCCGCAAAACAAAGAGAGACCAAGAGAAATGCTGCATATTATTATATATTTTTGTCAGTGAATGTAAAACTTGAAAGTCGTAGCATACTTTTTTCCAACCCCTACTAATCACCGCTTTCCATGTGGTTGACTACATTTTGTATTATTACTCCACAAAACCTCACATATACACTTAGTACAATCACTGCCAGCGAAGTGGAACAGCCATTCTGTGACTGACAGGATGTGGGATCTTTTACAAACTCATCAGTATTGATTACTTGTTTGGTGCATGTACCATTCAATATTTTTCCATTAGCAATGCCTGACATAGCAGGCCACGAATACATTAAAAAGGAAAACAACTAGTTTGAAGAACAAAAAAATGAACAATAACAGACACGCATGCCTCTCCTATATGATTGACCTTTTACATCTGCGTGACAAATGCAGATCTAACATAAACAAATGAATATAGACACCAGTCAACCAATAAAAATGCACAGACCTGCTCACGCAAATGCAGTCACAAGGCAATGCAGTGTGACAGCGAAACTACAAAGAGAACAGTTCGCTAATGAGGCTAAAATGGAGGGAGGGATGTGTGACCCCGATCACACATATGATGAGCTCTTGACTTGTTTCTAGCTAATTCCACAGTCTAATTCTGAATCTGTCGAGACAGACGACTCTGGCACACTTTCGTCTGGCTAATTAAACAGTGTGGGCCATGAAAGGGGAGGAGAATGGAAAAATGCCTCACCTTTAAAGCAGCGTTTGAATTTGGTTTGAATGACCATCTCATGGAGCTGGCATTTCACAGACGTGTGTGTGCTGAAGATGTTGGTTGAATTTTGTAGTGTATCACAAAAAAATTAAAGAAAAAAGTGTGGTAAAGACTTTAGATGTACTGTGCTTAAATCAGGATAAAGGGTTAACCAGAATGAAAACATATTGTTTTTTTTTTTTAAAAAGAGAAAGAGGGGACAAGGAAAAACATCTATATATAAACCGAATCAAAATAGCTCTTCATTGTGCTTTGGAAAAATCAACAGAGCCCAAAAACATCCTTGTTACATGAAAAGTGTGCGCATGTGAATCTGTTTACTGTGATAAATGGATCTGAGCGGCTCTCACGACTTTCTGTCTCAAGGGTCCAGTGGAGAGAGTGTGTGATAAAGAGTCACTGTACACTGGGAAGCCTGGTGCGGCCATTGGGGGCTTGCACACATCCTTTCCCACAGACTGCTGGCTGGAGAACATTCTTGCCCAGCTGTGAATGTGTGTGCGTGAACATATATGTAAGCGCCGTATGTTTGTGAATGTGTGACACCTGCACAAGAGATCTGAAAACAACAGTGGCAAAGGAATGTCAGCATGTGTTTGTGTGCAGACGTTCAGGCAAAGGAAAGGTATAAAGGTCATGAAAATAAAAGTAGCTAAAAGATAGCTGAACACATCTGAGTATATGAAACCTAAATGTGGCAACGGCTCAGTTTCTTTGGCTAAGAATTCTCTTTTGTAATGGAAATGTGTCAGCGCACATGAGTGGCACACCTTTAACGATAGCAACATTTACAAGACACAGGATACCTTAACAGAGTCAAATCAAGTACTGGTACCTGGCAAACAGCCTTGCTTTCAGTTGCTGAGAGCTAGCACTTAGTTTTCACGCATGTACACAATAAAGCTAGCTATTACAATGACAATGGGCCATCGGTGGGGCCTTTCTTCACCCCCGAGCATTGAACAACATCGTTACACGGTCAGAAATCCGATTTATGACAGCAGGCGCACAAACCCTAAATCAACAAGCGCTGTCCACCTTTCTAATAACGTCTTCAACTACACCAACTCACATCATCGAGGCACGACTAAGATCTCCTTGCAGGGAGACAGGCGTCGCCAGAGTGCGGTATTTATGACTACTGTCATAATCCACTGAGAATTTATACTCTGCTCTCTGGCTGTGTAGCCTAATTCATCTTGTGCTGCTCTGTATAAGCTGGATGTCATTAATATAATCAATTGCAGTGAGGGCAGGGGAAGGTGTGGATCAGCGATACCCTACGGATCCTCACCATCATATTCACAGATTATTCACAGTACATTTGGCCAGAAGTTTTGCATCAGCGTTTGGGGAACATGGTTCCTCTCTCATTTCCTGTCTTTCTCTCACCACAAAAAACACATTATGTTTATTTCACACCTGGTCTCTTGTAACAACACCTCCTACATCGCTCTGTCTCTCTCTCCCCATCTTTCTCTTGCATACACACACACACAAACACACACTTTTTTGCCCGTCTGTGCCCTCTCAAAATTACGCATATATACTGTCGAGCAGGCCATTGTGTTGTTGCACAGGGGGAGGTTAACAGATTTAACGGGCTAATTACTATTCTAAAGCCTCCCCCGCTGACATGCTTTAAAATTGCTGTATGATTTTCCCTCTCTCTCTCTCTCTCTCTCTCTCTCTCTCACTCTCCTTTTCTCTTTAGAGACATGTAACAAAGAATTCATCATTGTACCAAAGCTCACCCTTCTCTACCAGCTAAACGTAGCTTCCTTCAAAGAAAACGCAATAGCAATATGAGGCAAAACACCTCGACAAGATGCACCCCCTTAGGTGGCAACCAGCTCAAGAGTGAAACCGCAAGGTGCTTCTAGGGAAAATAATGCCATAAAACTATTTACATTTAGGCATTTGGCAGACGCTTTTATCCAAAGCGACTTACATTGCAATATACTACACATTAATCACTATACATCAAGTATGTGCAATCCCTGGGATCGAACCCATGACCTTGGCGTTGTTAACGCCATGCTCTAACCACTGAGCTACAGGAAAACTACAGGAAATGATTTGTGTAACCGTTGACATTGGAGTCACGTTGGACGATTGCGGGAAAGCATTTGTGTAACCATTGACGTTGGAGTTACGTTGGGCGATTGGAGGAAAGCATTTGTGTAACCTTTGATGTTGGAGTCACGTTGGACGATTGCGGGAAAGCATTTGCGTAACCGTTGACGTTGGATTGCGGGATAATTCTGACGTCATGGTAACTCACCGGCATCACAGTCCACAGTTAATGATTGTTCTAACCCCTCCCCATTCAACATCTTGGTTTCAACATGATAATTAAAGAATTAAATTAAAGCTGTGACATTTGCGATGGTTCAGGAGTCAGTTCCTGTCTAAAGCCAGGAGAATGATTGACTTAAAAGGAAGTATAGGAGTAGCATCTGTCCTGGGATAATGGTTAACCCAAACTCAATAGAAATCTTAGTATGCAGCTGAAGTGTTCACCTATCTCACCTTTAAAAGGAAATAGAGGACAGCTTAAAAGCAGTAGAACTATTTGCTCACTGTTATACAAGGTGAGCTGCTGGACTCCATTTCAACTGCCTGCTGAAAAACACTGCTGATTAATTAGTATAAACCTCACAAATGGATTTGGAGAGAAGTAGGGAGATCGAAAACAGGTGTAGTGACATCCTGTGAATATAGCGCACTCATCCTCACAGCTCTCATGGTCACGCACTTGAACCTTCCAATGCACTCCCTGGCAACAGTGTTTACCAAGGTACAGAACGGAGCCTGGTGGAAACCCACAAAGTACCAAAAAGAAGTAAAGCTTATAACCTACATACTCTGACCAAACACATCTTTAACACTGTGTAAATGGTGTTTCAAGAGCTGTAATTCTAGCATATGGTCAAGGAATTCGAAACTAACTCCCACAGCCTATAAGTTTACATAAGCCTTTGTCCTGCAAAAATCAGCCCAGTCTGCTCCAGGCTCTGTCCAGGCTCAATGGGCCACCATCTTCAGGACACTTAGTGACCCATTCAGGATGGGTGGTCCAAGTCCCCCTCTCTATTCAAGTGCGAGACACAGAGGATTACTTTAATTATTTCATTTAGCCATTGTGGTGCCAGATTAGTCTGCAACCTCTTATAAACGAGATGAACTGCTGCCCTGTTGCCGTCTACCAGCCTGTTACACAGACAGAGCTGGCCACTCACAAGGCTGGCACACAAACTCTCACACACCATTACACATGAGTAAACACACACACGGCAATAGCTGAGACAAAGACTACTGCTACTTTTATGGATTAACAGACAAAGAGGCTGTAATGAAAATAATAACAATCCTACTCAATGTATACACATCAGTGCATGCAACATTTTGCAACAAGAAAATACGAAATCCTGTTATGTATAAGTTCTACCAAAATGGATAAAAGAATGAAAGGCAATATAGCTTGACGGTCATTACCTCATGTTACAGTCCAACATTTAATTTCATTTGTATTAAAATGTTGTTGTTGGATGTTTAAAAGTTTAATATAAATTGACATTAACTAGCTATTCATATAATCAAACCCTTTTTGATGAGTCTTACAAGCAAATAAATTAAAAACTGAAGGAAATTTGTATTTTGTATAATATTTATAATACAGTATTGTATTGTATATTACAGAACTGACTCAAGCCTGAAAAATAAAATGTTTAGGCTGATTTATTTTTAGTTTATATCTAGTCTAGTCTACATACACTGTAAATAATAATAATAGTAATTATAAAACGTTAATATTCACATGCTTACAATACTTGTATGAGAATGAAACAAGACTGGTGGTAATAAAAGGAGAAACAACTTCCAGGAACTCGCAACCATTGAGTGCTACAGTGCAACACTATCTCGCAGGGTACGGTTTAGATTCATCGCTGCCTGTATTTCTACCTTCTTTTTTCACATAAATGGGAAAAATGTTAAATCTATTATTTATTAGTAGCATGATCCAAATGTACAAGCGCACGCAGTGGTACTTCCATAGTGACGTAATATCGCTAAAACCTTATTTTGCCTAAGAGGAAACCTCCAGTGGGTTTAATTTCTTATCCTGTAAGTCGCTGTTTTCAAAACATTATTACGTACATAGAAAAGTAGCTTTACTCTACCGGCCACCTTACTCCTCTCTCAACTACCTTATTTTTATACTCACTATCAGTATTTTCGCTCTTAAATCGCTGTTTGTAATGAAGAGACATTGCATAATGCAGATCAGATGCCCTCTGCGCTTTTCGCCTATTCACCTATTACCGGGTTGTTAGGCAAAGGCAAATCAGTACGTTCAGAAATGAAATTTAGAAGAACGGCTTTATAAATTGCACAGATCAATAATCTGCGGAAGAGCAGAGAATCTCACCCAAATGCCGACGTGTGTTTGTGCTGATGCAGACAGAACATGATCTCGGTGAGAGGGTACGGGAAATGACTTTTACCTGTGGATTAACGTGCTGTAAGTTTGACCGGGTCATTTGCAAGACACTGCGGGCTTCTGTACAATTTTACATCCTGCTGAACGCTTTGCCTACAAATTAAGTTAGATCGTCGCACAGAAAGTAAAAGATGTCAGATCACAGCTGTGCGACTGACGCTACTGTTTTCTCGTGTTTTCACATCTGCCTCTTTCACCCGAACCAGAAAAACAGGTTTGAAAGCAAGCTGGCGACGGGAGCGGCCAGAAAGACCAGATTCCGCTGTTGTGACAGGAATTGCTTTCGATTGTTTTGTCACCATTACTAGTAACTGAGTACCAAAGAAAAGAGACAGTATGTGTTTTCTCGTTAAATGTTGACTAGTCCACATTCTGAGGATAACATGTACAGGGCTTTTTTTAGACCTTTACAATTTTGAGGTTTAGAAGTATGCGATGTATGCGCAAAGAGAGCAACAGGTATTGTGGGACCTAGCGAGCAATAACCAAATTAGACAACAAACTTCAAAGTTTTACCTTTGAATGCCCCCTTTACACATTAAAATAAACCAATTCTTGTGCACACTTTTTGGTTATCAATGCCTATTTAAAAACGCATTTGACTAGTTCTGTATAAGCAAATTTTTAGTACTTTAAAGGGAAGGTTTATTCAAAAATATGTAGCGGTTGTAGTGCACAAAAAAGTAGAATATTAGTCTATATTTTACGGCGAGTAATTGATTAAAATCACCTCGTGGGCTTCATTGAACGTAACTATTTGAGCTACACTAAGAAAAAAGTGCAGATCCATGGGGTCTAGGGGTTATTTTCTATACGTAGAAACGCAACGGCGATTGTACATAGATGGTTGAATCGAGTGGCCGGTTTCTTGTAGATTAATCAATAGCAGCAGTGTAGGGGAAACGTGTCACATGTGAGCTAATCTGCTCCGAGAAGAAGCGGGGAGATGTTAACCTGATATACCGATAAACATATGTTTAAACTGAGACGTGCGGCTTCAGCACCGTACACTTATTTTCTCAGCCACTATTGTAATGGTTCATTCGAACACAATCTTGTGATTACTTTTTGTGGATGGGCATTATAATTCGATGGAAATAAGGCTTTAAACGTACACCATGTATTGCGGATAGTACTATACCCGACTCCCTGTTGTAACCTAATTGGGATGTTACAGAAATATAGCTTGTAGAAACTCGTTGAAGACAGAGTAAACATTTTTAAATGTTACTATCAAAGAAAGTATACCTTAACGGATAATTACTCCTCTCGGCACTAGTCCTGAGTGATGGAGCCGGACAGACAGCTGTGTTCCCTCTCCACACCTCAAAACAAGCGCTTTAAGTATCCAAAATTCAGCACCACCGCAATCCCTGTCGATACAAAACAGCTCCTTGGCCGCTGTCAACTCTTTCTTTCTCCTTTAAATTCCTCTTTTACATTGAAGGACCGGTTAAATAGTAGAAGAAAGTCTCTCGAGTCAGAAAACAGGAGCGCGTAACTTGGCTGATGGTGGATACGCACATCAGAGAGGTGTCCTCTCTTTGCGCACGATAGGAAACCCGAACCAAAGCTACTCCGGACCGGGATCACAGCATCCCGCAACCTCCAATTCCACACGGCTTACGCGCACAACATCCTCCGAAACTTACTGTCTTCAATCAGTCAGTATGTAATAGACATCTGCATGAAAGTGAAAAACGAAGTAAACCTTCCAAGGCTACGTCCGGTAGTGTCCAGTGCGCGTGTTCTCATCATCAGTTCACTGTTCAGTGTTTTGTGACAGTTACCGAGGACGCCGGGGCTTGCGCTCTCGCCGCAGCTCTCTTGCGCGCCTACACGGTGGATAGCCTGTGATAGGATGTGAGAGTGAAGTGATTTCCGACGGACTGCGCGCTCTCTCTCTCTCTCTCTCTCTCTCTCTTTCCGTCCCTCATACAAGAACATCATTTTGAATCATTGAAGGCGGAGCTTTGTGGGAAGTGTTGGTGTGGACTCCACAACAAAACCTCATTCGTATGTATCCAAACATTACCAAATGGGATACGTGCCATGAGAACGTATTTTGGATGCGTCTCGGAAGTCTTGGGAATAATTTATTATTCCAATTGATTCTTGCCCCCTTGACCCTTAGCAGATCGCACACGAATCGCCAGGGAAGGTGTACGATCCCTATAAAAAGTAACCCTTGTCTTACACACTGTGTTTCTAAGACTTATTTTTCTGAAAACAAATCAAGAAAACCACAATGACAGCAATTACAGTGCGATATTTAAACTATGCACATGCGCTTGAAAATGTAAAATCTTTCGTCATAAACCAGAAGCGTCACGCACACTGGAGTTAGACGGTCCAAGGTAATTTATGGCAAATTACATCGACTCCACGTGGTTTTCAGCCATTCTCTATTTTGTTTAAAGGGAATCTGCTGCATCAACACACCATGTGAAATTATATTATGCAGTTTATCACGCTGTCATGAGTGCACCAAGTGGAAGGAAAAGAAATAAAGCTCAGACCCATAAGCGCCGCTGTACAGGAGCGCAGCGTGCAATCTACATTGTTCTCTTAGCGGCATCTAGAGGTCACAAAAGGAATACTCTTTACACTTATTGCGGAGCCTTCTAATAAACTCAACTGTATGCACGATGTACAGGAGATAAATTGAACTACACACACATTGTGCTTTATTGTTCTTTCCCAGACAGCTAAGCAGTTTCACCATCTGGTTTTATTATTTTTGTAGGACTGGTTACACAGACACTTAACAGCAACATAGAGTACACAGATATTAGCTTTAACAGTCGATAAGCAGTCTGTATTATCTTCCCTTTACTATATCGGTATTATAATGCCAATAAAAATACATAAACAACAAATTATTAAGTATTTACAGGTAGATTTAACTTAGTATAATTTGTAATAGAAAAAAAATCGCAATTGAGGTCTGTGCTCCAGTGCACACTGCCTGCTTGCTTTTACACGTTGTTTAGTTCATTCAGTACTTTCTGTTAACCTGCATTCAGAGTTCTGCAATAAGTGAGTCAGGCTTTCAAGCCCTGGTCACTTACTTTTAAAATAAGTGCTATATTCTATGGAAGTGACATTGCGTTATATAGTGGAGGTTGAATAGTGACAGGTTATGCCTAGATTGCACTCATGACATTCTGAGCCTTTTAACTGGGCTGAAAAAGTTATATGTTGTATGAAGTTTATTTACATAGCACTGTGTATATTTTGAATGTGACTGGTTATTAATATGTACTGAAAGTCCACATAGATTAACATGTTTCTAAAAGTGTATTGGGAATGCCAACTTTTACTGAAGACTCTGAGCCTATGCAGTGTGACTCAGTCACCATTTAATGTGACTGAGTGAGTCGAGCCGGCTGATAGACTGTTCATTTGCAAACCAGTTGGTCCTTTTGTCTCAAGATGTAGATTATTCAAATTTAAAGACTGGCGTTCGACTTTCCTCATTTCCTCAGTCGAATTACAGGTACAGCACTCTGAAATTAGTTCACCTGCGCAGCTGAGCTCAGAAAATGGAAGCCTTACACCTTTCCATTAAAAAGTAGGATTGTTTCTTCTCGTCTGTTTAACCAGGATTGAGAGGATTATTTGCCACCACTAATAGCATAAAAATGAGTGCTTTGTCATTCAATGAGATTGCTTCCTGATGAATTCGGACATTTCCTTGTCCAGACCAGGAATGCAAGTGAGTAATTTTAGAGGAACGTGGCCAATCAGAAGCTTAAGACTTTGTGAAGTCTACCGTCCTTTTGCCTTTTAGCCTGTAATTAAAGCATGTCACTTTAAGCACAACTGAATTCACAATTCCTGCCTTGTAGTCAGCACACGTGTGAGGCAGTGCAGAGGCTTGATGTAAAAGACATATGTGATCTTTACAGTGACAGAACAGGACAAACAGATACACATTCCCACATTAAGAGGAAAAGAAACTTCAATGAGGCCAGATGGCTCACACTGACAAATATATACCTCAACGCTTACATAAAAATGATAAATATTTGTAGTTGAAGCCACAGGCAACACGAAGTGCTTAAAGTAATTTTCACAGTACCTGCTTACTGTTGGAAAAACTGAGGCAGGTACACACACACACACACATACACATGACTGCACTGAAGCGCTGCACTTTTAAGTTACACACCCAATGACTCATGTAAACAATCACTAACTCATATGCATTTTTAACCTTTGACTTCAATTTCAGCCTAATTTTCGTGCTGGTTTACTGGTTCTTTAGCTCTTTGGTATGAAAAAGGCAGAGCATGCATTAGAGATTTAAATCAGAAAAAAAACAGCCTAATTTAGCACTGGCCCATGAGATAAGAGCTTCGTCAGCTTATCATAGAACAAACAACCATCAGACCAGATCCCTCTGATGCGCCACTGTTATTAACTCCAACAAGGGGATGAATAATTCAGTATGTTCAGTAATCACACACACATTAACATTTAATTTGCAAACACACATGAATGCACGTACACAGGATGGCCTACCTAGTATAAACGGCACACACTTGTAGGACAGTATGAACCCACATCTATTTTCACATGGTGTCACATATGTATGCACCAATTGGACACTTTACTGTTGTGTACAGTTGGAAGCCAGTCGAGAGAGATGGTCATATAGCACAGCTATATTTATGTTTGCTTGAAAGAACCTACTAAAGGTGAAGTGTGTAACTGACTGCTTTCAAACAAGTTCCAAACACTCTACCAGTCATTGTTTAACCAAACAGTCTGACTTTAAACTCAGTCATTGGTTGAGCTAATGTCGATCTCTGACCCAATCAAGATGCACAAAGAAACAGATTGCAAATCTTATTGGCTTGGTTTCTTTATTTTCTGAAACAGATCTCGCTGTGATTTACTCACTTAGGCTAGTTGAGCTCGTAAGTTTTCACTCTTATTTTATAGTATAGAATTGATCTAGTCTGTTAATAAGGTGCGCCCTGTCTATTAAAATTCAATTAAAATACGTGCTTGAACACTACTAGGAGATTTTTACTGTCTGTCAGTACTGCACACTATACCAAATTAGTAGTAGCAGTTTGTCACTTTTTGTCACAAAATTAATCTGTTTCTGAATACAGCGCTTGTGGTTGTGGTTAATCAATAGCTCATTGTACATGCTATGTTCTGCTGTTGTAACTTGCAGTAAGTAATTTAATTCTTGCCAATTCAACCATCACATATCGACAACAATCTTTTAAGAGAGATACGGTTTGTTGGATTGTGAATTGTTATATAATGTATGATCAGATTTTGCCATCAGAATCCTTCCTCTACACATTAAAATGACTTTAATCTTTTCCTCAATACTCTGTCTCCACCTTGTGTGGCTTGTAAAGTTCTGATTGATCACACTTCAAAGAGTTAGTTCTCCAATTGGGAATCTATCAATCTGATTTTTCCTGGAGATCTGATCTCCTCTGGTTTGTGCACAACTCCCTGTTGTCAAAGCCTGCTAACTCCTATGGGATGCTATGTGGGCGTATACATCAAATCGCACATGAAAAGTTGTTTTGTCTTTCACCAAGTTGCTTGTTCCAAGGAGTTTTACTTGCTATGTTTCCGAGGTCATTTTTTGACTATTTGCCAACATTTATTCATCCGTGATGCCAAACACCAACCTGGACATTTAGCTAGTCAAAGGCCACTGGTAATACTGGCGAGCAGTCATTTTTACAGGCTCTGTGCAGGTTAAACTATGGTGCATCTACCATGAACACTTCTATTAATTCAGTTATTCACAAGCCCATGAGACTTTGACCGGTCAAAGTTGCAAAGCAACGATCAAAAGCACCTTGAGCTCACTTGAGCAGTCCTGGAGTTTTGGAGAGAATGGTGACCTGTGTTTAATCACAGAAAAAGTTCATCTTGGAAGATGGGTGTAATTTCGCTTCCCTTTTTTTCCCACGTAACCCTGCTCATCAACAAACCCCTTTAGTCTGCAAATGTTGGAACCAACCACCCATATCCTCCATCTTAGCGCCGCCGCCCTCCTCTTCACTGATGCCTGAGTGACATTTAGATAAAGGTGAGAGAGAAAGGCCCAGATGAGCCACTGCCCATCGCCAGGGTAAATTCACTGCGCCCTTTCAGCGACTCGGAAGTCAAATTATAGCTTGCGGTCTGACATTTCCATTGTATTGGTAGAGTGCTATTTTATTCTTCTAATTAGGCCATTAGGTACATCACTGATCTTGCGCCTAGAGATGGCCAGTACTAATAAAGAACAGAGAGACTGAGGGATGAAAGAAAAGCAAAGGAGAGGAACTGAAGGGAGAGATGAAGGAAGAAATGGAAAAGATGTGTAAAGGGAAAGCACAGAATGGGAGGAGGCTGGATAAAACCTCCCTGCAGCCCCTATAACAGAGGCCCTGGCAAACCAAAGTAGAAACAGAGCTCTAACTGAAAGATGAATAGATAAAGGATATATAAAGAGCAAGGGATTGAAAAATAAAGAATAAATAGAGGGAAAAGCATGGAGGTGGAAGGATTTAAAGATGAATACAGCAGACCTTTGCTCAATGGCTTTAGAAATTGAATCAGATAGACAGAAAGAGATACAGATATGACTTCACAGTGGCACAGGTGACAGAACAGAGTGTGCTGTACTCTACTGTACATCCACAACAGGATATTTATACACACTCACTCAAATATCACTCCCCCTGTATAACTGGACACAGCTTGTGATGAAATATCAAACCGGGTCCTGAGGTTGGACTTTTAGGCCTTCCTGTTGGTTACTTTAAAAAGTCAGAATCTTGAAAACAGAGTGCAGTCATTTTTTGTGACAGTACTTATGTAACAAGCTGCTTTTTTTAACATATAGCACAATCAAACACTATATCGCAGTTTTAATGTCAAATTCAACTGGGCACAAAGCTCCACTGCCAAACAATCTGAGAAAGAATCCAACTTTATCTAGCTGTCCTATAGTGTCCTCTCTCTCATATGTTGCAATGAAAAGTCCAATTCAATCTAGTGGGAAAAACTGTAGTTGGTTGGGGGTGGCATGATGCTGAGAGCAAACAGTGTCTGTATATCACTGTGTAATCAATTTATGATATGCTATGATTGTTCCCTGTAATGACAGGATATTTGTTATGTCAGAGGGTGTGCATAACAGCTTACATAATGATTTAAATATGGCTTTCCTCATCTAACCAAGTCATTAGAAGTTTTCTCATGCAAGCATTATTAATGAGAAAAGGCGATGGCTAATTAAAAAGTGTTTGAAAGGCTTTGACCTTTTTGTACATGCTCTGTAAATCATCACTATGAGGTCAAAATGTGACATTCATTTTTTCTTGTACCTGCTAATTTACTGATGAAGGTGTAATTTTTGCCAGGTATGGTGAGAAAAACAAGACACATATTTATTAATTGTTAGAGTTTCCATCCCTTTAATTTGCCTTTTGAGCAAAATGATTAAGGAAATTCAGATCAATCTAATCTACAAACCATTTAAACATAATCTGTGGTTCATTTGAAAAGTAACCATACAAACTGTCTCTTCCCCAATAAAATAATTGAGTTTACACAAGCACAAACATTACCAAATGATCTACCTTATGCTAGGTTAGTCTCCATGGTAACCACTGACTTTCACACAATGTTGAAAGGACAGAATGAAAAAGGTGCAATTGAGTATGCAAATGAGCATTAATTGTGATGTGGAAAGTGCTTTAATTGTGTTGAGCTTGGCAAGGGAGGAAAACATGTTTACAGTGTGTAAAAATGTGTGAGAAGGGCGAGGCGCATTGGTGACTGGCACTCTTCAATCTGTTTGTTTGACACATGCCCTTATTCCATATGATTTATATATGCTGCCTTGTAAGTCCATTATCCTTGAAAACAACAGCAACAAAACACCTTTAATCTGTGATTGATTCTGTCTAATTTTTACACTCTCTTTGACTTTCACCCCCCACCACCAATATGCATTCACAGCTGTAACACACACACACACACACATGCTGCAAAATGTAATACTTAAAATGCATCTCTATTGTGATTCATTTAATGAGGCCTATTGTGACATCACAGTGATATCCATACCGCAAGTTTATTACATTTTATGTAGACAGTATTTTAGCCCATAGTGTTACTGTTTCATGCTTCACAGTTCACACAATTTCATTCTATATGATAAGCTTGTTATCCAATAAATTATTCATTTAAATATACATGAGTGTTACAGTAATAACAATCAAATGTTAATAAGCAGCAAAACAAAGTACAGCATGTGTTTTAAATGCACTTCTTCAACCAGCTGACAGTTTGCGGAAGCGCACTAAACCATGCACAACACCACCAAATGTTCATCGTTGTACTGCAGTATGCAGCGAAACCCTCACTCAGGAGGATGGCCATTTTCAATAATCTAGGAATCACCCAAAAAAACTAACAACTTTAAAGTAATGTTCAAAACAAATCACTCAGAACACTTTAGCACCACTTTAACAATGCCTTTACCAATCCACTTTACCAATTGGTAAAGAACACTTTACCAATGCCTTGACAATCACAGAACACTCAAAGAATGTTTGTTAGCATAACTCTTTTTTTTGCAGAAAATGTTAAAATATTGATACTATGCCCAGATTCTTATTTATGTGGAGGTGTTAAACATTTTCTGAGTTATGTAATAACCATTGTCATGTAGGTCAAACCGGGTCATTATTGATTAGCAGTTATAAACAATAAAATAAATACTTTGATTAAATGTAAACATTAGACCTATTTGCATAAATGCACTACCAAATTAAATTCCACAAATTAACAGTTTCCCACTAAAGTGGGAGATTGTCACATGAACATGTTATTGCAAAAAAAACCCCCATCAAATTAATTAATATCCAAACACAGATAAAACTTACCTACTTGTCCGGAGTGCTTTTCGTCATGTTTGTCAGGCCATTTTGGCACAACGTTAAGCGAGTCGCTTAAAACAATCGACTTAAATGAATCGATATTATCACCGAACAAACTTCCGCAACTGTTGTGGTTTGCGATCAAAAACGGAATGAAAAAATGCTTTAGATGTATTTCTGATTAAAATACAGTTATGTAAAAGTAATCCAATACGATCTTATTATACATGTTATTTTAAGGGTGTGACACTTCTGGCTGGGTGTTTACCTCATTCGTTTACAAGTGATGGTAAGGTAGGCTTATTATGACACGCTGCAAATTTCGTTCCTTAAATGATTGAATATAAATATTCCACGTCATCGTGTTTTGCTGTATCTATGTTCTTTTCACTGAGACGCCGCTCCAAACAATTCAGTGCGCAAGTGCACTGTCCAAATGATTCACAAATGATTCACAGATACAGATGGTTTGCTAAATCGTTTAACTGATTTATTGCAAAGGCCGACTCAAAATAATTCTAACGTCAAACGTACGTGCACGCATTTAAAAATATTTTAAGAGAGCTTTACATTTGTAAAAACGGTAACATTTGTAAATGCTTCCTCTCAGCATAAATAATAAAATAGATTCGTTAAAAGTGATGCGGTAACTAGCGACTAGTTACAACGTTGTAACCTATATAGTTAAATTAATAGTCACTTGACTGCTGCCCAACACAGTGTAAGCGACATTCGTAACATTATTTGTTCATACGTTGCATGTTATTGTATTGTAAGTTACAGTATGTTCTGTAAATGAGCATCTGTAGTCTATATGTTTGTAAGTGCATTGTGTACAGAGAGTCTTCTTTTCTTGATGGCAATGGCCAATGGCTCAAGTGGGCTAGCATAGATTCTTTGAGGGTGTGCAGAGAAGTGATAGACACACACCAGTGGCTGCAAGTGTTGCAGAACTCCAGAGGAATGAGAGAACAGGACATAAAGGTAAACTTTCTAAACATCGCCCTAAAAACACTCACAGCACAATTTATTTTAATTCACTATACCCAAGCCAATGTGTTCAAAAACATATGTGAAAATGACCACACATTTACTCAATGCAGCGTCCATTTACGGTGCACTGTAATGATGAATTGATAAATGTACTGCAATACATTTTCTAATTCCATCCTGATTTTCTGTTCAATGTTTTACATGTAAAAATGGAAGAAGATAAATGAATGAACTTTGCATCATTTCCTGAATGTTGATTTGTTTTGTTGTCATCTAGTACACACAGGTCTCGTCTTTGTTTTTTATTAACGCCTGCTTTCCTAAAGAGTCCCAAAAGATGCCTATGCGATTAAATAATAGCGGAGACATTCACATCCATACTTTGTGGACAGATAAGTGTTGTGTAATGAAGCATGGCTCATTTGCTAGCACTCCCTCCCCAACCTCATATTAAAATAGGCATAAAGCTTGTTCCAGTGCAGCAGTGGTACTTACAGTACAATTTATTTTATATATCTTTTTCCCAGCATTCTGTTCCACTGTTATGTGACTGTTGACATTGGCAAAAGCAGCAACCTTCAGATA
Source organism: Botia almorhae (assembly GCA_036877575.1). Classification (NCBI taxonomy): domain Eukaryota; kingdom Metazoa; phylum Chordata; class Actinopteri; order Cypriniformes; family Botiidae; genus Botia; species Botia almorhae. The sequence goes on along the minus strand of JAZGTJ010000388.1, from coordinate 53,189 downwards.
GAGAGTGCACAGAATGTAGATGAATGGGAAAGGGAAATGTGTGCATGTGTGGGAGAGAGAGAGAGATAGGGAATGGTAGAGTCACTGCATGGATTTAATACCAGTATCCATCACCCTATACACATAAAGTATGTGTGGGAGTGTATGGGCCTTTAAGAGGTTATTACACACGCTCCTTTCCACTGTAGGGACCAAACACACTTTGAGTCCAACCTACAGCAAAGATGGATCACACCGAGTTATCTGGTCTGAAATAAAAACCAAACAAGCACTTCATCTTCCAACATAAACCAAAACCACATCGTGCCATTGGTAAAGATTCTATGCTGGTCGCCATGCGGCACAGGAAACCCTGCGTCTGTTCATCTGCAACCAGCTGTCTTGACATCATGTGTGACTGATATACTTGAGTGATATATACAATATAGGATGATGTACCTATTGCCTTTATCACATGGTTTTAAGCAAATATTTGTGTATTCATTATAATGCAGTTTAGTGATTTGTGTAGTGTAAGGAGTGTTTATAGTTTTTGTCCATATGTCATGGTGGTCATCTATATGTATAGAAAAAAAGGATTTCTCTTTTGGGAACTTGACCAAATACATTGGATCTGTGTGTAGTGCAAAATGAGTCATCAATCAAATACTCTCTAGACTGAGAATGTCCCACTCCCAAAATCATCTGCAAACAGTTAGCAGGTAGCAATTGTTTATATAAACAAGGAATCTGAAGAGTTGAGATTTAATAAATATGTGGGCTTAGTATGCCAGTGTTTAACCAGCAAATTTGTTTTGTGATACAACATGCAGAATATAGACCCAGGGAGAGTGTGAGAGATTGCGTGTGTGTTTTGGAAGGTGTGTTAAAATCAGTTTGGGTGTGAAGCTTTTCACTCTCCTCTGGCCAGTTGTCCTCCCATGAGCAACACGAGTCAACAGAGCTGTTGCTATGGCAGCAGAGGTGAAACACAGTGGTGCTGGTTGTTGGTGATGGTGTGTGTGAGTGAGACAGAAAGAGAGAGTGTGTGAAATCAATGGCTGACTGCTCTCTGACTCTCAAATTCTCCTTTGGCTGATCTCTCAGCCTGTAAATCCCATGCGTGCTGCCTGATCTCACCTTTATCCACACACGCACCCCAGACTAGCACCGGCTGGCAGACGAGATCATAGAGATTTAGCAGCTATTTGTAAAATTCTGTACATTCCTTATTTGTGGAACAATTTATAGGTCTTCATGAATGTATAACATTTTGGATGAAGAAGCAGTAGAAACATTTGATTGTTTCTTGTTAATTAGTTTGCCCATAATTTTAAGTTCTTAGTGTAGATTTAGATGAACTACAATAACAAAAACTAAAAGCAAATATATATATGGTAAAAGGCAAAAGGAGTCAACAAAAAAGCTTACTCATGCCATGTGACCCCATTGAGTTCTCCATTGAGTTCACTGATTTAACGACACTATCAACATTCATAGAAACATAACAGTGTGCATAGGTGATGTTGGAATGAGCTTTTGCACTTTTCTATTGTTCTAAAACTTAAGACTGGTGCCTGACGGAAACTTTTATTACTCACAGATTCATCTTTACATTTTTTTAAAAAAATAGACCCAACTATCAGATACAGTTGAAACAATTGTTGTGATACAGTAAGATTATAAAGCTACAAAATGAATGCGGATAGCATTGCTTAGATAATTTGATACTGGAGAGATGTTTAAAGTTCATGATGAGCATCTCTGATGTAGAATCAATTGAGGCAACACAAAATGTAAAAGTTTTGACGCATTCAATAATACAGTACAATGCAACTACTGAACCACTGTTTGAGACATACAAGATGGAGCTCCATTAGATCATCTTCCTCAAAACAGATAATCAAATTACAATTAGCTACTTTTTGTCATAGCTGCATTTTAAGGAAAACAACCAGACATAGTGGAAGCTATTCTTTAACATCACAGAGAGCTTAGAGATGCACAAAACCAGAAAGAAATCACACAATCCTGAGACTGTAAACTTATGTAATACAGTGCCTTGCAAAAGTATTCATACCCCTTAAACTTTCACATTTTGTCACCTTACAACCATGAACTTAAATGTATTTTGTTAAGATTTTATGCGATAGACCAACACAAAGTAGCACATAATTGCGAAGTGGAACAGAAATTATGCAATCCCCCCCCCCCCCGTGTCAATACTTTGTAGAGCCACATTTCACTGCAATTACAGCTGCAAGTCTATGGGTATGTCCCTACCAGCTTTGCACATCTAGAGACTGAAAATTTTGCCCATTCTTCTTTGCAAATAGCTCAAGCTCAGCCAGATTGGATGGGAAGCATCTGTGAACAGCAATTTTCAAGTCTTGCCACAGATGCTCAATGGGATTTAGGTCTGGACTTTGACTGGGCCATTCTAACACATGAATATTTTTTGATCCAAAAAATTTCATTGTAGCTCTTGCTGTATGTTTAGGGTCATTGTCTGGCTGGAAGGTGAATCTCCTTTTCAGTCTCAAGTCTTTTGCAGCCACCAACAGTTTTTTTTCCAGGATTGCCCTGTATTTAGCTCCATCAATCGTCCAATCAACTCTGACCAGCTTCCCTGTCCCTGCTGAAGAAAAGCATCCCCACAGCATGATGCTGCCACCACCATGGTCGCCACACATAACGCCAAAAAGTCCAACTTTGATCTAATCTGACCAGATAACCAGACCAGTTTCTCCCACATGACTGCAAACGTGATTTCTTATGTCTTTCTTTCAACAATGGCTTTCGTTTTGCCACTCTTCCATAAAGGCCAGATTCGTGGAGTACACGACTCATAGTTTTCCTGTAGACAGAGTCTCCCACCTGAGTTGTGAATTTCTGCAGCTCCTCTAGAGATTTTTATTTGCTTAAAATTTTGAAAACCATATATCATTTTCGTTCCACTTCACAATTATGTGCTACTTCGTGTTGGTCTATTACATAAAATCTCAATAAAATACATTTAAGTTTGTGGTTGTAAGGTGACGGAATGTGAAAAAGTTCAGGGGGTATTAATAATTTTGCAAGGCACTGTATTGCATGTTTTTCAAAGGCTTTCCTGCAGCCTTCAGATAAAGAGCCTAAACAACCTGTTATTTTGTTTTCCGTCTTGTCTGTCTAAGGCTGTTTGTTGAATACTTCTTTAGAAACTGTTTAACAGAAAGACTGGAAAGAGGCAAAGATCAATAGGTGTTATATTATTATTGACCACAATGTTCGGATCAGACACTGAAGGCTTTGATTGCAAGGAACTTAATAACTGATGCCACTTCTTTGTCGCTTGGGATTTTTTTCACTGATGAATGTATAGGATAAATAGAGAAGAGTGCAGGTTAGGTTTCAGAATGTTGTGTTCAGAATGGGAATTGTTAGGATGCATTTGGAGTACGTCACTGAGTAGTCAATAAGTTGTCCAACAAAAAATAGTTATCCAGATTGTTTTAAGACAGTATGTTAAGTTGCAAATAGTCTAACTTTTACAAATGACTGGTCTTGGTCCACTTGTCTAACTGTGTATAAATGAAAAAATGTCTCTTTAAATGCCCCTTTTAGAAAGATCGGGGGCAGAGTTCAGTCTGGTTTGTTCCATACTGGTTGGTCTAGCAACCCACTTATCCAAATGTGTCATGTCATTGTTACAATAGAAACTGAAGTTTAAAAATGAAAACAAAGTAAATTGAAAAGTTTTTCTTTTTAGTTTTTTTTACAAATGTAATCTCAGCTGCCAATAATCAATCATCAATTATCAGAATCTAAGACACTTATTCCTATACCTATTTCCATTTTATGTAATTTTAAAGCAAAGATATCCAAAGTAACCACTATCTCTTTTTTTGTTCCTTTGGCGTTTTGTCATTCTGTTCATGTGTCCTCTTAGTCCCTTGGACCTTTCTCAGTCCATACTTAAGAGCAAATTCCCACCAGTGCAACACTCACAATAGAGAGCCATCTATTTGATGAAAGAGACCCATCCAGACGGTGGTACCCAGCTGTGTCTGAATGTCTAATCCCACTGTGAGTGATCCCTCCTGGGTACTTTGGCACTCCCTTGCCTTTCCATTTTTCAGTGTCCTCCAACACTCAGTCTCTTTGTCTGGTGCATCCCATGCTGCATAAGAGGAATCTGTCAAAATGACAAACATGTTTGTTTTTTCATACTCTGGTTTGAGTGAAGACTGTGTAGCAGAGTAGACACAAAAAACGAAAATAAAATTTGAGACTGAATTGGTGGGCGATGCTTTATGATTGGTTTGGTGCGTCTGTTGAATAATGTTTTTATTTACTTTATTTGCTTCCTTTTGCTGTGATCTGCATTCATCAAAGACACTTTTAGATAGAACCAAAAACACATTTAATACATTTAACACAAACAATACTTAAATTGTAATTATGCGAAACAGTGTTTCAGGCCCCTGAATTTTGATTGTTGATCTATGTGGATTCAGTGAACTTGTGCACTGATGTTAGTGGCAAAAAGGTTACAACTCAGCATCACACGGTCACCCTTGAATTTTTCCTTTGAAATCACATTTCTTTCATTTAGGTCCCAGTCAAATGTTGATCAACAAGGCCAAGGCTTGAGATTTACATTTTCTAAACAACAAAAATGTTGAATTGTTGAAAAAAAAATCTGAATTCGTTGATTTCACCACCAATTTAATTGAACTCATTGATTATACTTCCCAGGAGTAGTCTCTAGTGTGATGTCACTACATTTGGGTGGGGCCCCATCTAATGGTTCTCCCAACATTGTACCACTGTTCCCATCTTATATTATTTGCTCAATCGTTTTGTGGCCTTGCACCTTTAGTATTAACTTTTCATAAACTTTTGAGGTTTTAGAGATGTAAAATACATTAAGATACTATACACTTGTTTATCCTAAAATTATTTCTGACCCTTGCCTGTACACACAAACAGAATGACTAGAATTACCCATGCACCAGTCTTGTGTGCTTACAAGTAGCGAGCTGTGAAATTTAAACTGATCGTACAATAAGCGAAACTCTCAGCATGAAGATTGTTAGCTAACTCTCGTCTCTGTGGGATGGGGTTCTTGCTTTTAGCTCTTTTGTGCTCAATACAGGTTTTGCGTAACCTTGTGAGGACCTGTTTTTATCCTCCCTTGCTTGTTTTGTGTGAGTTTGAATGAATCTTTTCTATAGAGATTTTCACAGTGACCTGCATGCTGTAACTGGGCACAGATTGGACCTGCCACACACTATTTAAGCAGATTGCGTGCCACCTTGTTCACCTATTACAGAGGCTGCCCACGCAGGCAAACATACATGAACTCTTTGAACCCTAGAATGGCAGACTGGGAAATGCTCATGGGTCTGCGTTTGAGCTCTGCCCACTGCGGAGTATGACCTGACCTCCTGAAGCAGCAGAGGATTAGTATTTATATTCTTTCCAATGTTACTCCCTGCCGGGCATCAGGTGTGGGTCAGCTAGTGCCCCACTTTAGTCCATCAGAAAATTCTGCATACTTTTAAAGGGACATCATGGGAAATGACAAGAAAGACAGACAGAAAGGAAGAAAAAGTGGAATAGAGACTGTTACCTGTGCCTCTGCGTCTGCTATATATGGCTGATCAGAAACATACAATTTTGTCTTTTAATAATATGCATACATACACACACACACACACACATACACACACACACACACACACACACACATATATATATATATATTAGTAGAAGTAATATAATTACAATAAAATAAGCAAATCTATATCTAAAGAAGATGTCTTATATAGACATTCAGTAATGTCCCCTTAACATCAATTACATTTATTAATTAGGTTTTTCTCTTCTAGTATCGACTGAAAGCTATTATGCTCATATGTACAATAATTGTAATGGCTTCTTCCTGTTATTGTGTTACAGAAATCTATTGCAAATTAAAGCTTTGTAAGAAAAATCAATACTCAACCATATGATCCAAAAGCCACTTTTCAGTCTGATTAAAGTGCTAGTTAACTTTGTACTGACTGAGGCCAGGGGCCAATTTTCTGAGAAATATCACAGTCATAATATTGACTGGGGATTAGTTTTTGTTTGCTGTTATCATTAAGGCAAATTTGGAGCCTGAGAAAAGCTGGTCTCAAATCTGTAAGATCCTTTAGGTCACACAGGTGACAGACCATCTGTAAGGACATATCACATTAAGAGCACAGTACACAGTAACTTCAAGCTCGTGTTTTATTTTGGTGAGAGTGGTGACACGCCTTTCTTGCCAATAATGTGGCACTTCTTGCTTGTGCATGACAAACAATATGGATAAAACTTTGTTTTTGAGGACGCTGCATATTAATTTAGTAATTTTATTCACAGCCAATCAAACAGCATTTAAACCTTTATGTGTTTGGTTCTGTTGACAATAGCTGAAACGGCTTCCTAGGTTTTCTATGTAGTGCATTAAGTGGCATTCACTTTATTGGAAATAATGAGTAAGCGATATACCAAATGTCTGCCAACCAATCAAGTTTGGTCTTGAATCTTTGACGTTCTTTTCATGGTTGACCTGTTTTATAGGGCAAAACAAATTGTGAAAAAAAATCAATGGAATTTTATTTTGTTAGTTTTTTTTAGCTATCACATACATTTAGCATTTAATGCAATATTTACAGTAATCACCTCATTCACAGAAACAGCATGTTTTCTCTTGTTTGCACTAAGCTGTAGCAGGTGTCGTTGTGCTTGTGGTGGTGTTTCTCACTTATAAAAGTAGCCAAAATTGACAAAATGGTCTACAAACATTTTATACAAGAACTGACAGACATTTTTGACACAAGGCATGGCTGATGCTGATAGTCTCAAAATGCTCAAATATTGACAGACAACTTGACCCGTCTCATAAATCAGTTGATCATTAAAAGGACTCCATCATCTGTGCATGTACCTTTTCAGAATAAATTTAGTGTACAGTACCCAGGTAAAATTGCACTGAGAGCAACATGTCTGTGGAAAGGACAAATAAAATAAACACTAAATAATATAAACACTAGAATGACACAAACCTGGGACGACACCTTGAGAGATGAAATATAGCTATTGAGCCTTATACGGTATTTGATAGACGCAGAGATAGCAATTAACAGACAGAGGAATGAATGAAGAGAAAGAGAGAAAGCAATGGGGAGAGGTGGCTTTCATCCAAGCAAACCTGGCCAGACAGGAACTGGAGTGGTGAGAGCTAGGAGCTCCAGCAACCTGGTCCTTTTCATCTCTTCATCAGGAGGGTTCAAAGCCACAGGCGAGCCTTTGATTCCATCACTGCCACAGCTCCCTTGATGTGGAAATCTAAATTTCAGTGAATTGAAAAAGGAGGGGGAAAAGGGGGTGACACATTACAACATATGAAGAAATAAATGTGCCCTTCTCCGCCCCAGAGCTGGTGCTAATGACATGGGAGAGAACAGTGGAAGGAGGGGGACAGAGAGATGAACAAAAAAATAAGAGAAGCAATCTCTAAATGACACCTTCAAATGTTAGACTACTCTGAGCAAAGCGATTGGCTACTGTGCAAAGTGGGAACGCTATTGTTTTGACACATTTTTCCTCTTCACTTTCCCTTATTTATTTTCTTCCTTTGTTTTCTTAATGGTCAGTGCTCTCAAAAACACATTTTTTTTACATATTTACTTATTAAGCTTGTTTACTTAGTTAATACAAATGACAATTTACAGATAATTTTATCAATACACAACAGCCTTTATTTTATAAAAAAGGGTTTTAATGTTCTAATTCCAAGATTTATTGTTTTAGAACAGTTAACGCAGGAAGCTTAAGTAAAGCCAAATTCTAAATTTCACATGGCAAGTTGTCATATGGCCTTATATTTAACTGCAGGGTTAGAAATTCACAGCACATTAAGGGTAGTGTGTTATTTTGTTGACACTACTTACTACTAAAGGGGTCATCTGCAGAGAAAAAGAACCCTGGATTAAGAGTGAGGGGAGAAAGAGGAGAATGCAAGAGAGGTGTTGGACTGTAAAGACATTTGCGTGCATTTGGCAGGAGCTTTAATCCAAAGAGATTTAAAGTGCATTAAGGCCTTTACATTTTATCAGCGTATGCATTTTTTTCCTGGGAATCATCATAATCTACAGGAAAGCCTACAAAGGTGATTAGATACGAGAAGTGGAGGAAGAGGTGAAGAAGAAAGGAGTTAGAAAGAGATAATGGGAGAGAAACAGAAGAGGATGGAGAAAGAAGAGAGAGAAGGGTTATATTAAAAGAGTCAAGAAAGGAGCAAGCAGACATTTGTTACTGTAATGAATTATTATTATTAATAAGCCTCTTTTACTGTCACAAACCCCAGATTTCATTTGTTTAGTTTGAACCTGCTTTTCTCTCTCTCCTTCATATTTGTATGACTCTGTCACTGTAAAAATAGATTGATTTTAGTAGCTCTTTATAACATGCCCCTCTCCCATCTGATAAGAGGCAAGAGATATTGGCAAAAGAAAGATCCCATCTGTCTTCAACTGCTTAATCATACCCCTTCTAGCCTCTGAAATGTGTCCAAATGAAAGCATCATTTTTCAGTGACCTTAGACTCCGCTTCAGCTTTTCTGAAGGTCAGCAATATTTCTCTAACTCTTAAAGTCAAATATTTCCTCTTATATTCTTAGCCTTTGGAAAGGTTATGTAATTGTGCTGCTTTTGACGTCTGAAGCCGAAATAATTTCAATAGAGTGAGAAACTGATGCCTACATTCAGCTCTAACTAACCTCAACTTCAACTGCTTTTAAACTGTGCAGTCAATAAACATTAATGGCCACCATTGGTCAAAGCAGCTCCTTTGAAACAGTTAGTGATAAACCCTAGTCACTCGACAAATGCCCAGAGCAACCAAACAGCAGCTGATCCTCCCACAAATGCAGTTACTTTGGGAAGATCAATGAAGCAGAATCACTTGAAAACCACCACAGTAAATTGCTTAGAAACTATTTAAAAGTCTCTAATGTCTGTAAAGTCTCTAATGTGTCTCTAATGCATGAATGTCTTTCAGCAGGAGAATGTGTCTTATTGTGGCAGGTTATGCAACTGTAGTTGTGATTTCAAAACACCATTATAGGAAAGCAATCTATTCAGCAAAGTTGTTAAACTTCATCCTGTGGCAGAGCATTGCAATAATTAGGGAATTAACTATTAAAACATTAAAGCAAAAAAACAAACAAATTGGAACAGGTGCATGTGCCTTCTTTCAAGCCCAGTACAATGACTGAAAATAAGATTTGTGCAGTCAACTAATTAAGTGAATATTCCACCCACCTTTAAACAGTGCTTACCTTTGAATGCATCGTGTGTGATTTGTTTTATTTGTCATTTAATTGTGTGTTATGAAAATAAGGGTCAGCCTCTGTTCCACGAAAAACACCCAAATGTTTCTCAGCTGCCAGCTGTTTCTCAGCTGTCAGCTTTACCTACTAAGATAAATAAATGAATTGTCTATTTTAAAAAAAGAATAGGGTTCATTAAAACAAAACACAAGTAAAGGCCCACACAATCTTTACCATCGGATGTAAAGTAGAAGCCAAACTCAAAAAAATGCCCGTTGCAGCAAAGTACCAGAACAAATGAAATACAACACCCAAGAACGCGGTAACTGTAGAGAGCTTTAGGCTTGGTTTACTGCAACCTAACCAAATTTCCAACCCTACTGTGATACTGGATCTTGTCACTGACACTTCTTAATGTGGCTTGTCCTCTGCTGTACTAGAGGTAATATATCTTTAGGATTCTCTAAGTCTACAGAAAGTAGAGAAGATTTTTCTGGTTAAAACTTCAATACCTGATTTCCTTTTTAATGGCCGTACTGTAAAGTGAACCCTTGTGTGCCTCCTTATAAGAAAAAAAAACACGTTTTGAGAGACAGTAACACCTTTTGTGTTGTCACAACAAAGAAGCAAACCACACATGTGAAGGAATCAATAACTCTTCATTAAGCTCCACTTACAGAATTCATTTTAATAGTCATTATGTGGTAGCTAAGGATTGTAGAGGATCTGTAATGTAGTGTTCAATGAAAGCCAATCATTTTTCAAATGAGTTTTTAAATGCTGTAGGGGACATAAGGTAACATGAAATATATACCAGCCAAGTTTTGCTGTGAATAGGTGCATGCTTCACTAACTTTATGTGCGTATTTAAATGAGAAAACTGTCCTACCCATTTAAAAGTCGCTCATAGTCATAGACTCAAGGGAGTTTTGCATCTCATGGAAAAATCTGCTTTACAAAATGAGCGCACACCACCTGACTCACAAAGCTCATTAACTGACCTTTAAAACTGTGTTTTCATTGGAGCCTTTGGTTAAATGGCAAACACCTAAATCATTTTGCATCTTCAGCATTTCAGTGCTAAGCTAAAGCTAATTCTCACTAGCTACATTCACACTCTCAGTGCTACGAACTGACAACTGTACTTACAGGTGTGGTTCTTACAAATGTAAATTAAAGTAATGTCTGTGTAATCAGATATCTGAAGTTCCTTTTTTTAATTTGTTCTCACAAAAGCCATGATAAATGCCTGTAAGCATTGTAATAGTGACTGTAAAGTAAGAATATACCAAAGATGGCGACTTCCATAACAACGGAAAGTCTTATCATAATTAAAATTATGAGGCTCAGTTCAATCAATGTGTGAGTGCTGTCAAATCCTAATTAACTGGATATAAAACCTTGAGATTCCACCCAGCTCATACCTCTGTCTCTGTAAGTTAACACCACATGAATAAACTGCATGCGCAGGCCAGAGTGATTATCACACTGTATAACGTGACACTACAGCTGGTGGTCCAGTGCGGTTCTGTTTATACACCATATGTTTACCGAACTCACTCTGGTTTTAAGTGTGAATCTTAAATAAATGAAGGAAGTCTGTAAATATGTAGAATGCAGTTTTTACTCTTATTTATAATAGAATTGTGTCACCATAAACATATTTAGCATTCTAAAACAGCTGAAGCAATTGGATTCTGCTGTCACTGTGAAAGCTGACTCTCTGTAGATTGAAAGCAGATAAAGGGTATTTTGCTACGGATGGGTGGCGTTTTGGTCCTTATGTTGATTTCTTTTTGTGACAAAATCATGATTTATAATAAGATTTCTCTTTCTCATCTTTAAAGAAACATCAGTATTAACATCAATACTACATATTATTATTTTTATTATTATATAACCAGTCCAGATTGCTTGTTAACTTTTTTTTGGCTTCAAATATGAACTCTGTTGGTGGTGCAGGTATGTTTCAAAATAATTCCAAATGTGTTTCAATTACAGCCCAGGAAAGTGGGGATCTCTTAAACATGATTGAAAACTATAGGTGTTGTGAAACAGATTCAAAGGAACCACAAGGCTGTCCTTACTGCTCAGAAGTGCCAATCATAACAGTGTGAATAATAACGCTGTGAATTGAAACTGTGGGAGGGAATGGCTCACGCTGACCTCCTGCCAGAAATGAGTAAATTAGCCATACAAAAAGTAATTTTCTTATATGAACAAAAAATAGATTTGTTATGAGTAAAGACAACAGATCTTATACAACAATGATAGCTTAACACTATAAAGTAGCCACTAGAAGTGATTGTGAAATCCCATTTCTTTTACGCCACATTACAAGGCCTTGTCAAAATCAATCGTACAGTTTCTTGTTTGGTGAAGCTTGAATAGCAACCAGCTGCAAGACCTGTTTCTGAATTTTATTGACTTGCTTAGGTTTTTGATCTCTAATCTCTCATAGTCTTAGAATCTTTGCAAGAACAGCAAGGTTTGCTCTGTGCGGATGTATTGATGTTTTCTGTGCTTTTAATGCTTATCACAGAGGCAGAATTCATTACTGAATTTTGTAGTGTCATCTGTTTGTAAAACACTCTTAATTTTAAGTGAACATGGGGTGAATTTTAAATAACTTCACTTCTTTTGTTTAAGCAGATTATGCAGTTGTTTTGCATAATAAATTAACCATACTAGACATAGCAATTTTTAAATAAATATTTAATGTTTCTCTTCTGTTTATTTTGTTAACTTAAAAAATTAAAACAACTACTCTAAAATAAATGTATACCTGTTTTTTATTCTTGACTGCTGGATTTGTTAGTTAGACATTTATCTGCAAATGATGTAAATTTGACATGCAACATAACAAATATGACCTTTAGCCCATGCAGAGTTGACCGCATGCCTTCATGACATACCAAATATTTTAATGCATTTTCTGTTTGTAAAAAAGTTGTCGAAAACACGAATGCTGTTATGTATTTTTAGGCGCTTTTATTGACGGCTGTGGCTTTTTCTAATGAGACTGTGGGGTCCTGTGTACGGAGGCTGATGGGAAGAGAGCACAGCCTAAGACACACAGGGTGTGGGCGAATAATGCAGCCACACATTAGTCCTGATAATGGAGGCTTGTGGGCTGCTGCTAGCACATTACTGCAATTGACTTCTGACCTTCAGAGAGGAACAGTAAGCCCAGCAGGCTTATCTGAGAGAGGAAAGGCCAACACACTCTCGTCATTTCACCTAAACTGTCATTTTCTCACATTGTTTCCATCTGTTTTCACTCAATGTGCAGAATGCCAACAACAAGAACACTGACATTTATTAAAGAACTCATAAATACTGCAGGTCTGTAATATCTCATATAATGTATAGTCATTTATGTTTGAGGGAGTGTTCTTCTGGCTACACAGTCAAGAATATTCTATAGACAGTTTTATGAATGCATTGACACAATAACTATAATACTATAATAATTTTCTCTTCAAATTGTCAAGTTTACAGTAACACTGATGTAGCAAATGTAGCATTTTTTAAGTGTATTAAAAATGTTGTTTATCCACACAAACTAAATAACATTGTATATGCGATGCTAGTACAATAATAGAGACAGGCAGACCACTTTTGAAATGAACAAATGTCAATCAACAAATGTTTTGATTCAGTAAAGCGTGGTGCATGAATGAGCTCCCAAAGAACCTGAGATCATAGTGTTAGTGTTAAAAAGCCATATGAGCAGCCATTAGCTTATCTGAAATTGCGATCAATAGCTGTTGGCAAACAATAAATGTGTCTGCAAACAAATGTCTGTAAAAGTCATACAATATTAAAGATACTTTACCACAACTTTATGAAAAGTGTCGGACCTCACTCTCTGTGTTGTAATATATGTGAATCCCTGATCATTCACCCTCTCTGTGCTGCTCTCTGTGCTCTCTGTCCATGTGAATGTCATGTTATGAAGGAAAGTGTATGGCCTCTCTCACACACATGCTAACAGAGTGCAGAGATGACCCATTCTGTAGCCCTTTCTGTTGCATTTAAATTAATCACATTGAGATGGACTGCTGCCACAGTTATACCACCAGAGAGACTAAACAGATGTTTTCAGGTTCTGCTGCCAGGCTTACACAACCTTTCTCTCTTTGTTTCCTTTGAACTGTGTGCTTTATCCGTAGCAGGTTTAGATGGTGTGATGATATTGACATTTTTCTGTAAATTATCAACTCTCAACAATCAACAATTATCAACATACATTATCAAGAAATAAATAAACATTTATTTTAATAATTACAGTTAATGATAAACTGATATATGCAATCTCACCTATGCATATATCAAAGGGGTTGCCTCAAAAGATATTTTCTGAAAGAGTTGCCAAAGAAGGAAGTCAATTTATGATTTAAATTCTCAGAGCTCTCCATTTTCATTAAAATAGGAACATTTGAACATCTTTTAAACATCTTTTACCTCCATAGTGGCTAGTAATGCAAAAAGAAAAGAGAAGAACCAGGAAACATCAGTATCAGAATAAATACATAACAGATAATAATAAAGTGTGTGAGGAGAGCACTGAATAAGATGTCAAAGAGTGCATTTTCCACCGCTGTTGTTGAAACTAATTGGCAGTCAATGGTAATGAGATTTGCTAGATGAGTGCTTAATCTAATCTTCAACTTGTCACTTTGTTAGTGAAGAACTGAGTAGTAGAAACTGTCAGTTTCAATCAATACATTTTTATTTTTATAACATAATTGTTATAAAACAATTATGTGGTTCCATCCCAACGAGGGAGGAAATCACTCTCCCGGACTTTCTCTTTCACTCTGCCCGGTTGGTGGAACGAACAGATCTCATTGGCCATTTTCAAGAAAAAACTAAAAACTCATCTCTTCCGTCTTTACTTCCTTGACTAATTTACTAACACACCCCCACTTCTACTTTATAAAAAAAACTTTCTTATACTGTGTTGAAATATCTGAGACCTGTCTATAGCACTTATTCACTGTTGCCTCTTATTGTATTTGAAGTTGCTTCCTTATCCTCATTTGTAAGTTGCTTTGGATAAAAGCGTCAGCTAAATGACTAAATGTAAATGTAATTGTGTTAAAGTTTTATTATGTGTCTAAAAACACTATGTTAATTGTTTATATATACACGACTCAATTAATTACTAATTATTAATTACTTAAACTGCCACTCAAATTGAGTCGTCATTGAATAAGTTTAACTGTTCAGAGAGTAATTTTGAATGTATAAAGTGATAGCTTATTTGACGCATTGCTTGGTTTATATTTTTGTACCAATGCACTGGGTAGTACCGCCCACATTGAAATTCTATTGGTCCACCATTTCCCTGCAACATAGCTGTATATTAGATATACAGTCATGACAGATATATAGACATACAGACAGATATGTTCTGAATGTATGTATTTTTACTCTTCGTGGGTATAGACAAATTGCTGTACGTCACATGAAGTTCTAAGCAAAGATTTGGGAGAAGTAATGTTCATTCATCTGATCAATTACAATGCTAGAGTAACTATATTAACTTCTATATTAACTTGTAACTTGTTTATGATGTTAGGCTGTTTCCTCACTCCCCATACTAGGCCTCAATAAACCTAATTCATAACAGAAAAGTTACAGTGGATGAAACTAAGAAATTGAGTTGAGCAGCCAGTCAGATCTTAGCACTATGATTGATGCAATGAAATGAATGTTCCTCCTGTACTTTCATTTTAATCTCCACTGGGACATGGTCAGTCTAGACAAGTCAATGTGAAGATCTCATTTATATGTGGCAGAATTGCGCAACTGGCCTGGTTTTAAATCTGACAACATTTTCCCACTCATTCGAGATTCATGAGTTATCTGACAGTGAGAAGTTTCTGGCATTTAAAACTGTTTATGCACAGAGTATTCACTATGGGAGTCATATACCTGACTGTGGTCAGATGTCATGACAGCATTGAAGGTTGTAGATTTTCCTCACCATTCAGTGAAGGCTGTTATAGCTTAGCATAGATGGTCACCTTTGCTTCTCTTTTGAACCCAGGGGTGCCGCTCGCAATTTTGGGCCCTATGACAAAATATGAGGTTGGGCCCCCCTAGTAGTGTTATTACTAATAAAGCAGATCTGGGGGGGGGCCCTAAAGGGCGTGGGCCCTTAGAATTGTCCTAACTTTCCCCCCCTTAGCGGCGCCCCTGTTTGAACCAGGGGTCTTTTGATCTTATTTCAGTAAACTGAGTCTTGACTGTCAGAGTTTGGCCTCTATTCTTTTAAAATGTTAAATGTTCTTCAATGCCATCAGCTGTGTATTTTACATTCATTTGCACATGCTTAGACATGGGTGATGGGAGGTTCATAATGATAATAATGCATTGCACTGGCTGATAGTGTCATTTATTTGCTGGTACATTGTTTCAGCACACAAATCACAAAAAGAATTATGCAAATGCAGTAATTCTGCAAATATGTAGACAAAATTGGGGCTGTTAGTGCAATCTGATTACAATTTGTATGGCGCAATTTCCAATGAGGCAAACAAATGACGCCACATGAACAAGCAAGTGTGTATGTTGTGCACTGTTTTGTCGTGACAAAATAATCTTTCTTGGATACAAAGGATTATTCAGGATTAATCATATGTTTTTCTGTTTCATTTGACATGTATTCATTAAATGTTTCATTTAGTTTGCGAAACCTGCAGTTTTAAAGTCTATAAAACATTGTTAAACATTTGAATACTTATCATTCAGCTGACAGTTGCTCATTTTTAGCACTGTGTCAATACTTTGTTGTTACCTTCTCTGCCCCTCACACACAATTGATCTGGCTTTAATTACTGCTGCCATGATCACTAAATCTTCTTTAAATAAACTAAATTACCACCTGCTTTCAGTAACAGCACCATGTTAATTGCGGATGTTTGTTATTCAGGTGCATCTATAATGAGCTTCCTTTCTATGGAAATGAGAAAAGTTTATGCTGTAAAAATTATAATAAGGTTTTGCTCTACACACTGAAGTTAGGTAGCCTTGTGGTCTTTTACATGTGCTAATCCTTACTATTGCTAGGTTTGTAATGTAAATTATTTTCTTCATATTCCAACCACATACAAATACAAGGCCCCACATACCGATACAAACCACATACAAAGCTACATCTCATTGTTGCCTTGACCACAGCCCAGTGTGAGGAATCTGAGAAGTCCTGAGGAGTCCCAGGCATACATTAGAGGATAAACAGATTCACTGTTGTTTATTTAAGTCACAATTTATTTGTTATTTTACGTGTTGACATGTTTACATGTCACATTTTCTAAAATGCATGTAACACAATCAGTTACAAGAAAGATATCATTCCCAAACCCAATAGATGCTGTATTATTTTTTTATGCAAGTTACATTCAAAATGTGAGTCAGCACCTGTAAGTCATAAGTCATATGGCAGCTTACATGAGGTATTAAACACTACTATGCCAATCATTAAGTATTCATGTCTCTATTTCAGAGAAATAACTCAGAATTACTCTCACTTAATTAGAACTGTTTCCTCATTAAGAGGACATGCATTTTTAATTCTTGACATCTCGAGTGCTGTAAGTGAAATCGACGCCCCGCAGTAGCTCATTATGCTGCAGTCAGGGAACATGTGCATCTGTGCTTCTCACCGCACTTCCTCTCAAGATGCTTCTTTCTTCTGCTTTTCTAGAATCTGTTTGCAGTTCGCCTTGCGTGTGTGCGTACATGTTTGCGTTAGAGCTCCCCGCTCCTGTCTTTTCCGTGAGATGGCAATTGCACCTCGTTTAGCATCCAAAAACATCCAGAGATGTTTTAACACCCAACATTGCTCAACAGGGCAAGAAAGTGGCACGAAACGGCATTAGCCTTGTCGGTTCGGTTTTAAACCTTTAAATTGCATACAGACGCACATCCCTCCCAACCACAAAATGCTCAGGTGTGATTTCTTACCTGCAGGATTTTATGCCTTTTAGCCTTCTGTTTTTTTGGTTTGTTTTGTCTTTGCTTCTGACACTTTGAGCAGGATGTTTTAAACTGTGTAAACCAGTCAGTCTCAAATCCTTCCCATATTTTAATCAGGTAACACAACAAATAAGCCTTAAAAGTGTAAACAGCTTATTTTAACATTTACCGTTTTTTTGGCCAGCTGCTAATTGTTTTTTGCTCATATCAATGAAAAAAAAGATATCAATGACTTGAAAAATATTGTGACCAATAGCAAATTTAACAGTTGTGTGGTGCCCTCTTATTACTCACATGTGTTCAACAGACAAACTGCCGTCTGCTTGTGCCACAGTGACAAATGACACAAATTAATATGATGGTACAGAGACCAGATTGTGTTATTAAAGCCTGGAAAGAATTCCAGTAGATAGATATATTGCTTGCTAGATAGATTGTATCTGTTCTATTTTTAAAACACTTTTTAACCTATAAAGAGTTTCCAAAAATGCCCTTCTTTAATGGAACACACACATTAAGCTTGTTTAATGTTTAAGGTCCAAGAATGATAAAAATCCACTTTAAAGTGTCATTAAAGTAGACCATAAAACGCAAGCACTATATTCCTCCTTAGTTTCCAGAAGCCATATGATTTGTGTGACATACAGGCTGAAATTTAAGTTGTTTTTCTTGCCCTGAAAATTTTTCTTGACAGTCATGGCCACCATTCACTTTCATTGTGTACAAATTTGTTATAATAACTCCTTTTGTATTCCACACAAAAAAGTTTCAAAAGACACGAGGGTGAGTAAATGATATCACTATTTACAGTTTTTGGTGAACTACTCCTTTAACAAAGTTAACAGACTAGATCTAGAAGTTGCCATTCATAGGGAAAAGCATAGACATAAGCTGAGTGATATTTTACTGCTTTAAAACAGGCCACAGATGAACAGTCTAATAGATGGCTAAATCTGTCAATCAGGTTATCTTTAATCACCGGCAAGCGGTGACTTACACTGCACTTATACACACAATGGCCATCAAGGATTTTCATTTATCATGTGGCGAATATTAAAAGACAGGCATAGTTAAAGCAAGGTGGGCATGTGTATTTAAAAAAGACTGTGATCAAGGTCAATGAAGACTATGAAGAGTATTTGCATGAAGCTGACTATTAACTTTAATGCTGCCTCTAAATGTTTAGGACCACTCTCTGGAGATAGTTCATTGAAAAAGAAAGGGAGAGAGAGAAAGAAAGGTGAAAAGAGAAAAGTTTATTGCATGTGAATAAAAGCTGAGCTCTGATATCTGTTTTCCACACCTCCTTACATGGAAAGTTTCCATGTGTCTGCTTGTGGGTAAATATATACAGGGTGGGTGAAAACTAACTAGCCATTAAAATTGACTATAGAACTTGTAGTATTGCTGGAGTCATGATGAAAACAGTGTCTAAATAGTTGATAGCAAATTTTCATTAGTAGATAGTAAAGATTTCAAATTTCCCACATCGATAGTACAGGCATCAGCCGCGAGAGGTTCTCAGCAATATCCAAAACAACTTCCTTCAGAAGACATTCTATCCCCGGGCGTTTAGGAAAAATGGTTGACACCATCGGTGCTTACTTTAAAATTTAAAGAACTGTGTATGTAATTTTTTCTATCTAATTAAAGACATGTACAATCTGTTTTAAAACATTTGTATTAGAAATATGAGCCCTATTTCCAATTTTTATTGATTAGTTACTTTTCACCCACCCTGTATTTTAAATTCAATATATGTTCTGCTGGGCCATAAATTAATGTATTTTTTCAAAGAGCGAGTGGGTTTATATACATGCATGCTTGAACCTGCATACGTTTCTGATTATCGGACGACCAGATCAATATTGCAGCTTATAGCTCGCAGTCCTGAGCATTCCCTGCCTGTGCAGGATGAGCCGTGATGTGTCATATCTCTCTTACCCACAGCTACGGTTAATTATTGATAGCTTCCTTCTTTTTCCGAGCCGTTCTGACAAACGCAGTGGACTCGCAGCGACTCTACATTGCGTGTGAGATAGCGAGAGTCATGCCAGAGGAAATCATGTGTCATTGTTCACACGTGGCCACCTCAATATCTCACCCGCCATATTCTGTTTGATATTCCACTGATCATGTCGCTTGCTGTACCGAGTTTCGTGATGGCTTCTATTAAGTGTTCTGAATCCAATTTACACTCTGACAGAGCCCTCACGTTGTTGTACCGCCTCACCACTACACTAGCACAGATTTAAAGATTGTGTGAGCACACTATGTAATACTAACCATGAATTCACACAACAAATAGGAAGCACATCATTAAGCTATTGTGAAGTACAGCTGTGAGAAGCTGCCATAAATAAAACCATACACAGCCATATGGATTCTTGATGTGGTGTCAAAATGCTTATATGCTTGATTATCACTAGTGCACAGAATTAGTTAATTTACTGTGGTATCACTCATTTAAGTCTTTTATGATTGCTTGTCATTTTGGTGATATTTTAATTCAGTTTCTGATTAATTTGGGGCCAAAGTATCTTGAGGGTAGCTTAACTTTTTTTACTAAGTAACATTGTAACGTGTTAAAAAAACTATCACTCTTAAGATTCAAGAATACTTACATTACAATAGTCATGTTATTGATGGGTATTTAGTTTCTCAGTCAAAATCCAGTCATACATTCTGTTAAAATAGACTGAGAACAAAGAGATATCGAGACTCTGAAAATAACAACAGAATGATTCTTTTTATTTTTTAGGTTTATTTTACATTAGGTACATTGACAGAACACGAATAGTAAAGATTTGTAAAGATTTTTCACAATATTACTGTGCATACGGAAAATGTCCATCCATCACAGAACTGTTAGTTCACAAAAGAATAAACTGAAAATAAATGAAAAACTTTTTCTTTCTCTATAATTCTCCCATTCAGAGAGAAAAAAAAAATCTTTTTATTGTCCAACAGAATTTGTCAATTTGCACACTGGAGCCAGGTCAGTTCTCACGTTTGAGCAGATAATCACTGGTAAACAGAGAATAAACTTGATTTGATGATGTTCAGGGTTGAGAATGCTGCTGAGTCACAGCTGTATATAGAACAAACAGGGTCAGAATGTTGTGCATGTGTACTGATTCAGACACTTCATGACATGACTTTTAATGAGCTTATGGACACTATGAGCAGGGAGAATAAAAGTAAACTGTTCTGTTATTATTTTTTAAAGGTAAATGTTTTTATTATCAATTTGAAAGAGATATATTGTACAATGCTGTTGTATTGATGAATCAACGACTATGTGCTGAATTCATCAGAGTTTTATGCAGATGCGGCTATGGTGTATCAGACAGCGCAGTGATTCCATCAAAATCAATCAGAGGGCCATATTAAAATGATTGACAGGTCAGGTTTTATCTGAAGGCTGACAGTTAAAAAATCCTGGTACAGACACAGTTTACTAAGAACCTTAGTCAGAGGCCTACTGGTTAAAGGAGGTGGGGTTGTTTGTTTATATTTCCAAACCAGATTTTTAACCACTATACCAAACGTGAAATATACATGAATCCAACACACAGAAAGAGAAACACCCATGCACATACTGTAACATACACACACACACACACAACCTAACAATGTCTGTCTTGCATTTTAATATATTACCCCTGAGTGCATGAAAATCATCTATTCCTGTGTCTCATGAGAACAGTAAAATGAGACATAGGAAACACAGGGGAGCAGGACATGAGAAACTCTGACTAAAGCAGGGAGGAGGTGCTCAGAAGTGAAGCTTCAGATGTATGAGAGAGAGATTGATGTGAGTGGGCTCATGTAATATCTTTAAAGTGGCAGGCGGAGGCCATTCTTCATTTGTCTTCCTGAGAAATGCTCTGTCAGGGCAGCCAAAAGGAATTGGAAATGAATGTCACTTCCCTTCCCTTTCAGAGACACCTGTGTTATGACATTCTGTCATACCCTATTTTATTATTATTATTTAGGATTTAGACCACTTCAGTTTACTAAAAGTAGCCGGCCGTTGAGAAGGGGCATTCCCTCACTTAGCAACTAAGTGAAGGAGAGAGAGAAATAGATAAGAAGAGGAAAAATAGACACACAAATAAAGTGTGAAGTGGAGCGATATTGCCAACCTGCTCCCTGATTGGTGCTTCAGGGAGGCTGAAGATATTGTAGGAGGTGCTTGAGTGAGGGTGAGAAAGTGAATAAAAAGTAAAGAGCAGATATTACACTTCACTTCATTCCCCTAGACTTCATCTTGGCACATCACACGCGAGTGTTGTTTATCTTCTCTGCATAAATTCGTGTTTCTCCTCACCTTTTGGTTTATTGTCTGAAAACAGGTGTTTGAAATGCGTGTTTAGAGCTTCCCGCTAAGCATGGGATTATGGCTTCTTGAAGAGGCAGGCAGTTTGACACCATTACAGATTAAAGGCACGCGTCGTATTCGTCTCTCTCCCCGGGGGCCGACTCTGTCATTCGGCGCTGTTAGAGATGTCTGTGTTTACAATACAGGGACAAGAGCGATGCTCGGTGACGATGCCGTCGTTACGTGCGCTTTACAGCCAAATAAATCTTAGACGTGCGGCCCGGGGTGGCTCCTTCAAACCTATTATACAAAGTAGCTCGAAATTATTGCAGTCTGTGCCATTGTGTGATTGATTCTCTAATCAGAAGCTGATTATAATGAAGCCCTCCCACAGAGAGCCATTAAACGAATAAAGAAAAGCACCTATGATGAGAATCAATAAAAGTGTGCTGAACATAATGCAGTATGATGATGCTAGATGACGCTTTTCTTTTCTTCAGCCCATATCAGGTGGTCAATTCATCACTGGAGTTTAAAGGTAATAAGTATGGATCTGTGCTTAACAGCCCACTCGTGTGTTTCCGGCCTTTCTGTTGTGGCGTGGGCTGGAAATGAGGGACACGCTTCCCTGCGGTGTTTGAAGGTTTTTGTTGAACTGTGCTTATAAAATGTGGCATGGGTTTGCAGAAGGGTCAGCATGCCTGGGACTTGTTCTGTTGTCAACAGCGTTTGGCTGTAGAGAACATTGTGGTGCTGCCGCCAGGATTACCCGAATTAGACACAGCAGAAACGTCTGGGCACAGTCTGAAAGCTATTATCAGCATGGTATTACAATGTCTCAGGGTTATCATATCTTCTGCCCACTTCTATCAACTGTTTGCAGGTAGCTTTCCGGTTGTTGATTCATTAGGAGCGATCGTGGTGGTCCGATGGATGCTGATGGCTGCAGTTCTGTCACAGGCTGTCGTTTATGGGCTGTCTCCGTCTGCTCGGAGTGGAGAATTGGGAAGAATGAGCTGAGTAGAGCAGGTGAGATGCGGCCCTGCGGTTTTGGCATTTTGTCTATGTTTATCGTGTTCCCACGCTGTTCCTCCTCATTGCCTCTCTGTAAGGCTCTCCCTGGTGGCCTTGTCACTCTAATTAGGTGACAGACGGCAGCAAACAATATCCCTCATTACTGCTGACATAGACCATGCACATAGCCACACACAATTGTTTTCCTTCTCATATACACAAATATAAAGCACACACATACAGAGACAAGGCAAAAACAAAGGTACACACAGTGACAACCACGCAGTCAATCAATCGTACATAATGTCTCTTTCTTTCTCATCCTCAAACAATCATTCTAAAAGTAAGCCCATCCTTAGCAAGGGTTAAGCAGATGTTGGAAAATGTGCCCATTATTTTGGTTTGCACCTCCAAATAAATGTGAACTTAATGCTGATATTTATGCTTTCACTGGGGTGATTGGCAGTATTGTGGGTCCTGTGGTGTTTGGGACATTTCAGGAAGTTAATTTTGAATATTAAAGAATTTTTACTCATCCAAGCCCATATGCTTTTCTTTCTCTCATTGGCCATTAAAGATACAATAAATAAGTGGTAAAAAAATTTAAAAAAAATGTTTTTTGGTGCTGTCAAAATTGACAGAATTTTAATTTTTGATTGAACTATTACTATAGGAACATCAAAAAATTGTTATTTATGCTAATAGGACTAACGATAAACAGATCAATTGTTACATATAATTCATAAATGATTGTAACAATTATTTATTTGTTTTACAACAGTCCCTTTTGTCACAGTAGCATGCCGATCTGCACATTGTCATGCTTGTCTTGAGTTTAGTATAATGTGCTTGGGAAATTCTTCAGTCTGTGATGGACACACATCTCTGTGTTGCTACACAAACATTAATAATCACTATTCTCTGCTTCTGTGCAATTCGCTATTAACCTTGTAACAGAGGAGGATCTGTTTATGAAATGTGGCATAATTATAACTTGAAAACTGCCTTTTTCTGCTCTTGCCGTCAAGACAACCAGAGTCATCTGAGTTCTCCACAGGTTATAGGGTATCCTGTGATGATGGCCATTTTGGATTTCTGATGGTTCCTGTTTTGTTCTGTGACAGGTTGTGCAGTGTCAAGGCCATTTGATTTGGTGCTTTTACACACGACAAACAATAATTTTTCAGTTTATTAAAGAAAATTGGCAATCGCTGCAAAACACCTGGGTTTCCAAGTCCTTTCTAGATATGAAGAGATGAAAAAAACATTCTGCATTCACAAAATCCTCCAGAGAGAAATGCATTGAAAATATATTATCATACATTTCACACTATTCACATCAAGGGTGGCATCTCAATTTTGACTGAATAATTGACATATTGGCGATATGACATAAATTTTAGACATTAGACATTCATTATGTCAATCAGTTCTTAGAGGGTATTACACACTTCATATGGAACTGTCCATAAAGAGTATTTTTAGCAATTCATGTTATTTTATTTTATATTATTTTATAAAATAATTTGATAGCAGCTTTAATAGTTTACAATACATTGAGTGCTTCAATGATTGTATTGTCTATTTAGGATTAGTCTGCCAGAACGCTTGCATCTTTACATTCCTTTTTTTGAAAGTAAAGTATAATATTTCTACCAGGGGTGTGTGATATAAAT
>JAZGTJ010000388.1:0-28855 GCA_036877575.1 Botia almorhae | reverse complement strand
ATATATAGTGTTTGATAATATCTTAATTCTGCTCTTTCCAATATGTGAAAACATATTTTTGACTATCACTCTTTTTTTAAAACAGCATTCAGTGTCCATAAATTCACTGTGTGCTGTAGTCAAGTACAAGTACAAGTACACACATTCAGAACATAATGCAGCACATTAGATTGAAGTGTGTATGACTTGAAGGTTGTAATATTTAAATTAAGCCGATAACACTGTCTCTGTCATATTTTGTGTCGGCTATCTGTGTCACATGCATGGCGCATGCAATGGACAGCAACAGGCGAGATGTTTTTCGAGTTATTTAGTGTTTTTTTGATGAATACAGTTTGGAAGAAAAAATCCTAATAGACTTTTAAAGCTGCAATGCACAGCTCTGATGTGGGAACATGAGCCGGTCGACTTAGATTAGAAACACTAGCAACGAACAGAGCAATACAACTAGCCTAAAAGTCATCTAAAGCATAATTATCCCAGCCAGTTATTAGAGCTGAGAACAAAACCTCAGTTGAAGATGAAGTTTTCCAAATAGTTAGCTATTATAAACATGACAGTGTGAAGTTATGGGTTAATCCTTGTGTTAAGTCTGACATAAGTTGGCATTTGGTGAATCATGTGACAATGTCATATTTTTCCTTTTTGCTTATATGCAGCCCAGTTCAGCATACAGCTGAGCAGTGTTTTGTATTAGTTTTACTGGAACATATAAATAATAAAGAACTATTATATAATATAATATATAAAAACTAAAAACAATAACTGACACCCCTAATTTTTATACATTAGTGCCATCACACCGAGTTCCCAAAATAATGACTGTTAATAAAGTATTCAAGGCACTCCCCATGTCTGTCATTGGTCAAAAAGTCAGTGGGTTGGGTCGGCATTTTGAAAATAATCAGAGCAGATTGTTTGATCTTAAGGCTCACTGACGATCATGTCACATTCATGTTGTACAACTTGCAATGGCAGAGAGCAAAAGCAATATAATACTTCAATTGAATATAAGAATACTTCACCTTTTCTCTGGTGAATTTACACGTCTGAGGGAGAATAGGGAGCGTGCCTTCATCTCATGATGTGCTGCTTGCCCTTCTTTGAATTCCTTTATTCTGTTGTAAAAAGAAAAGTTGCAGAAAAGGTTTAGACCGGAAGAATTCAAAGCCTCCAAAATCACCTGCTAAAATAGCTCTATTATGAATGAGGTTCAGGGGCAGTTTGCTCCACTGGCTGCGTGTTTTGTTGGCTGTTGATTGTCGTGCTTTATAGGGCCAGACTGGAAGAACTCTCCTTTAATGTAGCTATATCAGTGCCTGAGTCTGACATTATTATCCAGTAATAAATTAGCTGAAGTACACAGTAGAATTCATTGTTTACGATCACCAAAGGCCTTTTCAAATTGCCAGACTGCTTGTGCTGGCACCTAAACCCTCTGGGGCAAATTATCTTAACACTAACATTTGCGTGCGGTTATAGATTTAGTGCACAAAGCTCCCCCAAAAATAAAAAAAATCCCTCACAGTCCAGTTTAGCCAGACGCTAAATGCGCTGAATTAGCATTGCACCGTGCATGGCCATTTTTGCAACACAAACATGCCTCCCTTCTATGTAAAGTAGGCTTGTTATTGATCGTACCTTATTTACAAGAATTTATTCAAAGTATTGCATGTAAAAGAGATGTTTGTGTCCTATTAGTCTTGTTAGACATGGGAACAGTAATTCATTAATGATGATTAATGACGGACGGGAGTTTTATAACTGGGCATATTTCCAGACACTGATTTTTTTAAAGAGCCCAATCTTCAAGTGATGCTGAATAGACCCAATAAAATATGCCAGATTGTGGTAGTTTACTGCATCCTAACACTCATAACCAGCCTGCAAGACTGGGAATTGCACTGTGCAAATTTCATTTTGAATAAATGTTGCTTTCAGTGGTACAGTTCATTCTTTGTGAATTTCCCCTCGTTCTGAATTTATTTATTTATTTCATCTTGCCAGCTTGTTTTTTCTCAGTTATTAAAAATACAATTCCAGATTATACTTATAAGATTACACGCATTATACAAAAACTAGTGAATGACATACAGCGTTTCCTACTTTCTTCCCAGTCGTTCTCCAAAGCTCCTTATTTAATTGCCAGACCCTCTGCTAAACCTCAAAACTCTTAGCCAGCAGCATTATGAATAAACCTACTCCTGTTAGTCAAAACAAGGATTTATGGTCAGAGAATATAATTCTCTTTGATGTTTTCTCATAATATTCTTTCTCAGCAGTATCATGTAAATCACTGAGCGTAATGCATTTCTGATTGACTGAACATGCTCAAGCAGATGGGAGGATGCTCTCCTATATATATGTGTGTGTGTGTGTGTGTACGCATGTGAGGCTGCAAGTGCTTGTTCTCCAGACGGCTGCTCTGGTGGCATACGGGCCCTCAGGCCGCGTGTGTGACCTTAATGGCTGCAGCATATGTCATCAGTAATCTGATTTGGAGATTTGGAAGGAAAAATGGAAGGAAAAACGAAGAGAAAGGGAGGATGAAACGAGAGCTATTACTCTGGATCCTTCTCTCAAGGGACTTCCAGATGTAATATTCAGATCTAGGTCACGCTGAAGTATAAAGTTCTTGCCATTTCATGTAGTAAACATGATGTGAGGGTATGTAGAGAGCTTGTTGTGTTGATATCAATCTTAGTTTACAACTAATGGAAACCATCTTTTTGTCTACTTAGATCATGAATAAGTTTAACACCATGTTTATAATCGTGTAGGTCTGAGGCAATCACATCTAATTGTATTTTACTGGAAATGTGAAGTTTTATTGTAAGCTATAATCTATTTAGTCTAAAATGTTGTAATCTATTCTCAATTGCGTACTTTTATGTAGTTTTCGCTCAAACTAGAGAACAATGTCTACAAGCAGTTGTAATGAATATGTATACCATGAGTTACATCACAAGCTCTCTTCCCATCTTGTGGGGATTACACTCTCTTATGTTCAAACAGTTAATCTAAAGCAATCCCGTACATTAGATAGCATTCACCACCCCTTTCCCTTCAGCTGGCGTTCAGCCACTGTACATAATGGCGTCCTGGGGATTAAGTACACCAGCATTAAGCCATTTCTTTTCTAAAGACCCTGTGACTGAAAAACTGCAAGTAAAAACACATGTGCACGTTTAATCCAACATGATAAAAATAGAGAATAAACAGCTAATATGCAACAACCTGGAATGTCGAACACTGTGCACGTTATCTGTTGAAACCAGAACAGGGAACAGAACAAAAGTGGCTTGAGGGAAACAGATGTGGCTTAGCTATGTGAGAGTTAAGCTGAAAAACACAACTTTTATCAAAGCACACGTTCAGTATTACAACAAAGCGAATTTTACGACCTCAGATTGGTGTCTGCGTGCTTGACAGCTTTTCGAATCATTACAATCGGTGAGGTCATCTGAAGACAGACACCTCAATACGGGACAGCTGCCCTGTTCGTGACATCTGGCACAGACGTGCACCTGAGGCAGCTGGTGCTGTAGTCAGGGCCAAGGCCAACCGCAAACAATCAACAGCTGAGTTTACTCCACTCCAGGCAATTTTCATCTGGTTATTGTGGTCTTAACAACTTGACCTCTGTAGTCTCGGTAAGAAGTAAATGCATCTCATTAGTTGATGTGGATCGCTGGTTTTTAATCCTGTTTTTCCGGGTGCCCCCAACAGAATGGGTTTGTTCCTATCCCGGCCTTCTCTGCCTCGCTCAATTAATTAAGTGCTGACTGAAGACTAGAGATTGAACCAATTGATTTAGCTGTGTTAGTTTAACATTGAAAAGATATGTCAGTATGGGCTTTCAATTTAGAAACCACAAGATTAAAGTCAGCTCTTCTTTCTCTTACAAGTGCATAGTCCATAGTCCAGCATTACGATATCAAAATTGACCCTTTCCTAATGCATGTCCCTGGTGAACTTGTTTTTGCATGTTATGCATTTTATTTTAACGAAAGAAAATTGTCATAATGTTGTCTACTGTTTATGTCATAAAGTATATTGGATAATGTTAGTCAATAGCCTAATAGCCATTTAGCCATACTTTTAACTCAGTTTGGCTCCATTATGATATGATAAAGGCATTTTTTTCCAATTCAATCAACTCCAGATGGATAAAATAAAGTTTTGTCCTATTTTATTGTTTTCCTTCTCATTCAGGCTCCTGTTTAGTTCAAAAATACATTAGCTGACAGAAGTAAATGGGTTATGCAGTTCACGGAGGCTTTAAAATAGATATTTCTTGTTGACACTCTTTATTGTAAATGTTGCTAAGACTATGTGTTTTGACAGTGCTCAGCACAGTTGGCAACCCACTGCGTATTTACAATGACTGTAAACATTCACAGCAACTCTCATTTGATTCATTTGAAACTCTGTACATTTGTTTTGGCCTGGTGTTTGTCTGGATTGTAAGGTGCATTATAAAGCAGACAGGTCAGCGAGAGATGCTTCTTGAACATCCTAATTTTCTCCTCTAGTATTTACTCCATCTTTCTCTTAGTCCAGCCTCTGTCTGTCCGTCTAACTCAATCCGTCTGGCTTTTTCTCTCCAACATTCTGTCTGCGTATGTCTTGGACCCAAATACATATTGACAGCCTACAAATTGCTTTAAGACTAGGCAGTAAGGTGTCTTACCAGAAAGCCCTTTTTAAAACAACTATTAAAATTTACAGCTATGTGCAGATGGTTGGTTTAGCCCATATTAAGACTTTCTGTAAAAAAAATGCAACGCAAGTTTATCCCCAAGACAAGCAGGATTAAGAGCATGTGAGGGGGGTCTTATTGTCATAATTGGCTTATTTCCATGCAATTTGCTGTTTTATTACTTGAATAGGTTGGTGGAAAAGACACATTCTCTGCTCAGGATATTGCCAGCTTTGTTTGGAATTCAGCATTGTTGGTTTAAAATGACAGCTTACTCAAGACTACAGTTCAATAGGCACTACTGATTTGATTTTATTGAAATCATAAGATGCATCTGCTGCTGATTTATGACAGCGTGACAAAGTTACACCAGTAAAAGCTATTGTCAATATTTGGGGAAAAAACATCAACCTGAAAGCATTTATTTCCCAGCATCCAAACTATTAAAATTTAACCTAGCATATAATGCAAAAATATAGATGCAATGGTGCAGCCTATTTCTGAATTGTATAGTTTTCAAATCTTGTCCATGTTTATCATGTAAAAATTTGCATTTATCCTATAAATGTCTGGTTGGACCAGTTATGTTCCTGTCACATCCCA
Source organism: Botia almorhae (assembly GCA_036877575.1). Lineage (NCBI taxonomy): Eukaryota > Metazoa > Chordata > Actinopteri > Cypriniformes > Botiidae > Botia > Botia almorhae. The sequence continues at coordinate 23,550 of JAZGTJ010000388.1, read as the reverse complement.
GCTAACAGGGAATGTTCTCGGAACATTGGCTAATATTATCTACAATTTCTCTCAAAGTTATCAAAAGTTCATGCAGTAACATTAGTAAAACTTTTTAATGCTACATATATACCACGCTATTTTTAAGTTGTTAGTGGAACATTTTAAAACCATTACAGACCAAAGTGTTCTTGGATGCAAAGTGTTAGTGGATAACGTTCTTATAACCAAGCAATAACGTTAATGCGACATCCAAAAAACTGGACATTTTGAACGTTCCTAGAACATTCAAAATACATTTACCACTATAATTTCCATTCAAATCACTCGCTCAAACAGAAACTAAGACTGGGGTCAGAATTAAAGGTGCTTTTATCTGGGCATATGCTTTAAGAACATACTTCAGTTCAGAGTATGCTTAATCCGTGTCCTCAGTAGTTTAGGGATGATATGTCACTAACATTGCTGTGCTCTTCTTTGGCTTTCATCTTTACACCATTCCAGTTACTGGAACTGATAGGAAGATCAAATTAGCCATTGAAAATCTTTTTGAAGTAGCTCCATCAAATATGAGATTAAAGGAAATCAATGTTTTTTTTCTCTCTCTCTTCTCTTCTCTGACACTGCACACCGCCATGAGCCATTTATAGGAAAATGGACACTGGAGCCAAGAGAGATGCTACATGCAAAATCACACAAGCTTGGAATGAATGAACGGAATAATGTGCAGGGCACAGAGGTGGAGACATAAAGGGTGGGGATGGATGGGCGGAATGCCATGAATGTTCGTATAAATAGGAATTTCTCATTTCTTGTGATAAATTGGGTTCAGTTTGTCTGAGGTGTACACATTGCCAGGTAAAGTTTGTTTAATCTCACTATTTGGCTTTACTTCCGGGGTGTTCCCAGACACAGTATCACTCAATATGAATACCAAGCCAAGCAATTGTGCAATTGTGCATGTGAATTATGAAAATCACAGAGATAAATGCTGAAATACAATATCATTCATTATATAAATGTACAGTATATCATGTAATTTTTTACATGATTTCAGTTTTATCTCAATATTTAGTTTTTCCGTTTAATTATTGGTATGACATTAAATATTGGTTGGGGTAAGACCAGAACCTGAGAATATCCTCATTATTTAATCTTAGGGAAGGTGCTTTATAAATAAAACATTATTGATATTATTGATGTAAATATATATTTTTTTGTTATTAAGAATGTAAGGAATTTGAATAACAGATTACATTGATAAAGTTGCTGCCAGCTGTTGGGGATAGACATTTTATTTTATTTTAGAGATTAATTTTATTTTTTCTGTTTCTGGCTCCGCAAATTTGGTGTTTTTATAGTTTTGTTCTATTACTGGCTCTCTGTGTGGATTAAAGTCTATTTAAAGTTTTTTAGTGTGCATTTTGTGTTTCTTGTCATCCAATTTTGTTCCTGGTGTTCAACATGAGACTCAAAAATACAAAAACACACCAGCAGACTATAAAAAAGAAAAGCCAAGCACGTGTGTCTTATGAAAACTGTGAATCAACACTCATTACACCTGGCAACGCTGACATGGCTTTAGGACATTAAATTCTGACATCTTACTGTATTGTTAATGACACCGTTTATTAATTTATTTACTTTTCTTGTCTGTCTGGTGATAAAAATGAGAAGTCTTACAATGGCTAAACATACACAAGTTATAATCCCTTGGGGCTTCAGAGGCTAGTTCTTGAGGTGGGCTAGCACAAAGATGAAAACATAAACGCTTTCCTATTATTAATGAACACAGTGGGGTAATTCTAGTTTACCTCAGGGCCCTGTATTGGGTTTGTTTTTTATGGGTTGGATGAAAACACTTATGGGACTCCAATCCACAAATCAGCCTTCTTATTTGTTATTGAATTGCAGTGCTGTGGTTCAGACAGGTAGTAGAGAGAGAAAGTGAATTTTGTTTACATTCCTTTTTTGTTCCTGAACTAGTTTGTCCCGCCAAATACAACATATTTGAAAGGCTACCAGAAATTGAATTGAATCAAATTAATAGTGTCAAAACCTACTCAAATCAGTCGGTTTCCTCCACCAACTACCAATATCCTCATTTTCTTTTACATCAATTTGTTCTTATAAAAAATTGTAATTGAAGTTCTGTCTTTGTAGTAATTCCTCACCTAAAGAATACAATCTGGGAAGATAGCTTGGCAAATGCCTCTTTTTATATAAAATATCTCCATTTTAAATGTACTACCACTCAAAAGTTTAGACCCACTTGACTTCATTTATGTTTCTAATGATCTTAAAAAAACAATTTGATTTAAAGGCTGATCCTTGACTACTTAATCGTACTTGTATATACAAATATAAATTGTCTTTCTTTACTGTCTTTTCTTTAGTTTTTTATTTGATAGTAAAGGAAATATTAGATAACAAGTGCCCAGAATGGATAAGAACTTATTCAACACTGTTTAAAAAGCATTCCAGGTCTATACCTCCTGAAGTTGGTGGTGAGAATGTCAAGACTATACAAAACAGCTACTTTGAAAAACTCAAATAGTTTTGATTTGTTAAACACTTCTTGGTCATTTCCACATTTGTGTTGCATCATTGTTTCTATAAAGTAGTAATAGTAAAAAACAGAAAAGAGATTCAGTTCAAGCTACCCAGAACCTTTCTGTTCTGAATGTTCCCTTTCCATTCCAAAAAAATCAGCTGTGTCCTAAGAGCCATTAACCATCATTATCTGCCTTCATCATATCCAAGCCCTCTGCCTCTGATTTGCTTTTAAGAGATACAGATCAAAGGTCTTCAGGCCCCTTGAAGACCTGGTCTTAAACCCTTTCTGTTGTATTGTAGGTTTGGTTTTTGAACATTTATTCAATTATAAGCATCAGGGCCCTCACAAAGAAGCAAAGAGAGTATTTACACCATGTGTCATTGCTGAATAGTTTTTCCAGATGACATCTCCAAAACCTTCTTAGAGTTCCTAATAGTCCACCTTGCTATCATCCCTGTTCCATATCTGTTATCATATAACAGTGCAGCCTATGCTAAAGGCTTATATTTGACACTGTATACAGACACTAACCTGAAGATAACTCAGACCACACACATTAGATGTATATAGCCACTCCTGAACAACACTGAAATAATTTGCATTACTAGTGAAAATAATATATTGTGTGAAAGATAAATAATTTATTTTTCCCTTATAGCTGTACAAGAAAGCAATAATGTAAATGTTAAAAAACAGCAATAGCTCAATTAGCAACCAAAAATGATCAAGTATTTAAAAGGCTTTTCTGGTGGTTTGTTTTTCAAGGTATGAGCTGAAATTAGCACATGCTGCTAACAGTCAATTAGTCACTCACGCGGTGTTCCACACCCATGATCAGTCAGATGGAGGTAGATTGTGGGGGGTCAAAGAGCAACCTGGTGTCCAGTTCTGGCTCTTCATCAAACACTTAGCGTGGCCAGAACAGTTTGACACCTACAGCTGCTGTGTGTCATCTTTTCCTCCCTCTCTCTCTCTCTCTCTCTCTCTCTCTCTCTCTCTCTCTCTCTCTTTCTTTCTCGATTTCTCTGCAGCCTCATTCATGGAGATAGAACGCTCAACTTAGATTACCGTTACTTTGGCAAACATTCATCCTGTCAGAGTTATTTAATCTTTTCCAGAACTGAATTTCCTGTAGCAGCTGTCTGTCCTGCACCACTTTGATCACTGGAGTGCATAGTGTGGGTCTCTCTCTTTTTGCCTTTCACAGCTGTCTCTACTGGATGTGTTCTTCAGGACCACTGATGAGCGTGGTCCTCAAAGCATGTGGAGCATACAGGACTTCAATGCAGGAATTCAATGGTGATATTTCATTTTGGAAAATGGATCACATTGCTCCACTTTCAAGCTTTTGTAATTCTGCCCCAACCTCGGTGCAATCTTCCACAAAGTTTGAGCCCCAAACCAAGTTGTTGAAGACACTTTCCTAGGAGTAATATATCCACTCTTCAGCGTTCGAAGCCCTGGCTCAAAAGGGACTGACTGTGAGTGGAAAGCTATCATTTGAGGATAGTCTGTTCAAAAGTATTACCTCCATCTGTTAAAGGCACATTTTATGTCTCCCCAAAGCCTTTTCCTCTTTCTCTGTGCTGACCGTTGTGTCCAGACTAATCAGGCTACCTGTCATCAGTGTTGTAGCCAGTCTCAGCCTGTTCATTTGGCTGATCCAGAGACTCTTCTGTCAGCCAAGTGACAGAAAAACACTTCAAGCACTCTTTCTTGCTCCTCTGCCCATATGGCTCCTTTGCCAATCACAGAGATTGAGCACCATCTTTGGTTTCCCATCAGCAAAAATGGCAATCATTACATCTTCACTAAAAAAATATTTTAATATTTTTTTTTTAATTTATTATATTTATTTATATTTTTTCTTATATTTTTACATTAATGTAATTATATGTATTATATTTAATTATAATTATATTTATTTTGTATATCTTTTATAATATCAATATATTAATTTGATTGTAATGCAATTGTTTTTTATTTTAATTAATCGTCTGTTGCCTGAATTATTAAGTAACAAAAAACATCTCTCTCTTTTAATGGTTAAAATGGCTTTTAAATAGCTGTCCACTGTGGTGAGCAGCATGTGTCGGAGAAATAATATTTAAAAGTTTAATTATTTGTAGTTTTATTTTCACAGGTGTGAGCAATATTGAAATGAGAGAAAACATCATGGTGGAGAGACACCTGCATTGGCATCCAGTGGAGTGGTAATTATTATTATTTTTTAACAATTAAATAAATAAAGCAAAAAACAGGCATTTTGACCATCTGATTTCCCAAACATCACAGATGCTAAAAGTCCACAGCATTACACACATGGAGCTCAGCGATCAGTCAGTGTCTGAGATTAAAAACAGCTCCCACATTTGTTTTCACATCTCCATATAAAGGTCAGCTGATGATTCATGGGTGGTCTCTGGTAGCAGAGATGTCTGTCTTGCCAATGGGGGGCACAGACTCCTGTGTAAAAATCCCCCCTGTACAATTTTTAATAGATTCAGGGGGAAGAAATACATTTTGGATGAATAACTGAGTTAAGTGACAGAGCAGTTAAAGGAATAGTTTACTGACAAATGAAACATGTGTCATAATTTACTCACCCTTGTGTTTATCAAAATGTATGTTATTTAAGTTCTGTGGAACACAAAAAAGTGTATAGCAGAATGCAGCTATCGCATGAGTTCAGATTTGGAATACAAGTTGTACTTTGCTGCTATTTTTAAATATTAAAAGGTTCTGTTGTCCATTCACATTTATTAAGACAACGTAGTGCCTATTCTTCAAAACTTCTCATTTTTGTGTTTCACAGAAGAAAGTTATAAGGGTTTGTTAAGGTATGAGGTTGCCACTTATGTAAAATGTTACCGCTGTCTCCTATTGCGTATCATAGGGATCTTATACGTGACTGCCTCGGTCTCATTCTAGTCTAGTTTCACTTTCTTTATCACTGTTGGCTCTCTGAAATGAGGGATGGGCCATTTCCATTTTTCTGTTTTACAGTGTTGCCCCTTTACACGTCCCCCAACACTCCAAAGCAATTATAATAAATACAGTCTCTAACCTCCAGTAAGGTGTCCATTTGGGTCACAAATATAAAAAAAATAACTGTAATTACTTTTGAAATAATGAACGTTTGGCCCCTATGGCGCTCCATAATTAACATTCACTTTGCATATCTTAGTGTTTGCCAGCCAGCCTTGACACTTCAAGTGCTTTAGGCTCCTGTGTGTGTGTGTGTGTTTGTGGAGGGGGTATAAGTAACTCTTCCCGAGCTATAGAACGGTTATGTCTACTTCCCCCTCTCCTAGTGAGGCTGCATGGTCTGTGTGCCCACTTTTACCTTCTAAAACTCTCTTTGTGTCACAACTACTCAGTAGGACCTGACATATGAAGTCAATCTGCCCCATCATTTCCGAGCAGGTGTTCTGCTTTAGTCACTCCAGGTCAGTCAGGGTATTGATAAATCAAAGGGATTTTTGTTTGTTGTCTCAAAACAGCATTTGGTAATTATACTTTTATTTGTTTGATATCAAGACATTTTAAAGAACACCTGCGTTCATTCTGCAATGTTTGCAGAAACCCAGATTTAAGCATGTGTATAATCTAGTTACTGTATATTCCATTATTTATGTGAGAATCATTAGCAGGCCATCAAACTTGCCATCCACACAGTCCTAACAATTTCAGTTCTGTCATTTAGAATATGATCTCAGTATGATTATTCTCCAAATGGCCCCCGAAGCTGTTTGGATTGACAATTCAACAAAAAACAACAGTGCAGGTTATGAGAAATGTCACTCAATACAAATGTACACACACACGCATATACATGTAAACATGTAAATGGATCACAGTGAAAAGACAATCTCATTTTATTGCAGCAGTGGAAATACACAACCAGTTAACAGGATATTATGGTTCTGGTGGGCGGGCACCATCTCAACAGCAGTAACAGGGTACAGAGAAGGGAGTCAGGGAATCAGATTTTCAATCAGGTTTAAATCTTGAGGATGAGTTGGTTTTGCAATCTGTCTCTAAAGGCCTTCAGGCCAAAGATAGGTATCATGGCATCTGCTGCATTACATGTGTGGAGTGAGATTCAAAGATCTCTGGAGCTTATAACATGAACATCTGGTTCCCAATGCTAAATGTCAAACATTGGTGAGCAAAGCATTGCTTTCATGTTGAGATTTTTTATGTTGTGAACAGAAGAGTGAACAGTAGTACAGTGGAGCCAGAACTGTAGTAAATGATGGATTTAAGGATAGATTGATTGAGGATGGATTTTAATTTTGTGGCCACTTTCAAAAAAATTGTGAACATATTGAAAACCATGGCATGAATTAATTACAGAATTACAGATTTTTTTATTATTGCCTTACTGTGTTATTTCCTGTTTGTAGTTGGGCATTTCCCCCTTTGATTTATGTGTCACGTACTGTTAACTTCTGTCTTTAGATAAGTAGTTGTTAAATGTTAAGGACATTACATGTCTGGTTAAAAGTTTAGTTATTTAGATTTATAGCTGCAATCCATGACTTTTGCCTCTCTAATGCCATCTCTGTCTGAAACATAAAATTTCAGGCTACTTCACATACTTTTATTTATATATATTTCTTGTATTTTACCTGATAGTCATTAGAGAGACTTATTTACTCTAAAAAGTGTGACAATACCATGCGGCATAGGCCAATTATTTGCATTGTGTGTGGCAACCATAGAACTTGCTGTCACGACTCTTTGTATGTCTCTGTACATGGCCTGTTTGATCAGCACTGCTTTGTGACTCAGGAAATGCAATGTGAGCCACACAACCTATTTCAGTTGTCTATAGCAACAGTAAAGTTATTATTCTCAAAACACATTTCTGAAACTATAAACAGAAATATGATGCAATGCATCGCATTTGAGCAATAGTTATTTTTCAGTTTCTGCAAGAACTTTAAAGACTGTCAATGATTCCTCCAGTAGCCCCATCATAAGAAAGGGGATTCACGGCATAGATACTTAAGACAGTGAAAAATGATATCTGATACTCCTTTAAGGGGTTTCTAAGGTTCTGTCTTGAGCATTTTATAGTTTTTACATTGTGGGTGGACCAGTGCTACCCTGGTCCTTATGTTTCCTCACCCTGCTTGTCAAGTGAAATCGACAAGCTGTCATGTTTTTAATTATAGCTACAGCATGGGATTCAAAATTTATATGTTTTGCCTGGAATGCAGCTATTAACACAATGTGGTGGAAGAGAAGACACAATACATATGTGAATTTTGGAACAGAATTTTCAAGAAAGAGCGCCATGCCAGTAAACAGAATGAGTAGAACCTCTGCTTGCCCTGCGGATAGCAAGATTATAGAGACAAAGAGATAAACAGCAACACACAGCTTCCATTTTAACTGGCTTCACTGGATTATTGAATAGATGGAACAGGGTGGAAATCCAAACCAATGTGTGCCTGCCAGGCTCTGTCCGGCTAATAGCACATTACAGGTCCTAATTTAAAGAAAAGTCCTCTGCTTTCTGTAGCAAAGAGACAAAAACGGCAAAAGAAACAGGCTGGCAAAGCGAGAGATGGTTGGGTGAAAGAAAATCTTTTGTCTTCATTTGTAGTTTTCCTTTCTATCCAAAGGCAAAAGAGAGGTTTTTTTATCAAATGGGAAGATTGCCCAAGCTGGAACATCATTAGGGCCCATCCAGCATTCCATTGATCATCAGGGGCCTGGGAAAATGAAATGCAGACTATGTATTCATTACCGAAAGACATCCTCATCGCACGCTAGCGGGCATGCGGTGGAGAGGGCAAACGACGGCAGAGGAAGAGAGACGGAAAGAGGGGAGGAAACAAGCAAAATGACTGAAGCCATTGATCTTTGAGCCGTGACAATAATTAGCATACCATTAGCGTGGCGTGTAAATATTAAACATTGCACAGAATGTGCCATTTTCTCTTTGTCATCACGCTAATGATAGTAACCCCGGCTACAAAACAAGCCCAACCACAACTCGTAAAACCACAAATCAAAGTGCAGATAAATCATAATTTCATTAGCCACCTGCCAGATTCTGGCATCATTGTACAGCACAACGGACTGCAAGCTTTGTAATTAAAAAACGGCAGTGATGCTTGGCATAGAATCTCGTCCATCACATGTTTCAGGCCAAAGTCATAAGTCTTCTGCTTCAAGCAGTCTAAATAAAGTTTGCAAAATTTACTACGTTAGAAAAATGGTGTTCATAAAAACACAACTAGAGGCAGTCTGCCTTCTAAACATCTAATATGTTTTATGTAAGATGTGAGCTGCAAAATAGGCACACAATACCCAGAGAGGAAATAAAGCAAGCATTTGCAGTTGTGATTTAGAAAACAGAATATGTAACGTTTTCAAAGTTATACCGTGTATTTGGTTCTTTGTGTGCATGGCTGTCTTTGTTTATACGAACATATGCAACTGTGCTTGCCAAGGCAATGACTGCTTCCTTCCTTTTGCATACAATCTTTAGAGAAAATGTCCTTCTCATTTAAAAGCTTATGCATCTGTTAGGGCCAGCAATCTGTTACAACTACATGAGCTGGTTTGGCTACATTAACCAATAAAACATATTAACTTACACATGGCTGCATGTTATTTCTTTTAAACTGTGACTGGGGTGAAATGAGGATGTGTTTGCCTCAATCTTAAAATAGATGAATTGAAAAAAATCTTGTGAAGATTCAAACACAATGAAGACATACTTTATCTATGGTATTGACTATGTTTAGAAAGAAATACTGCAGCACTGTACATGCATGCATGGGGATTAGGACATAATTAATTTTGAATTGACCCCATTATTACATTCAGTCTGTGGAGGTGAATAAAGTGGGCTCCCCTGCTAACATCAGCCAGGACAAAGCTGTACACCTGATGTCAACTCTGATGAACTGTAAACGTATTTGCACAACACAATAATAAACTCTAGTATTCTATAGTAATAAAACATGTTCAGTTCAGTACGTGGCATGTAGTTCTGTATAAATAAACAAATAAGTTATGTTATTTGTTTTAGTTATTTATTTATTGTAGTAACTTAATATTTTACTATTTAGGAGTCCAGTCAAATGATGAGTAAAAGAAATGGTAAAAATCACAAGTGAAAGGCCTTTGAATTCATTGCTCAATAAATGGAAGGTCAAGTTGTGTGTGTTGTATTGTGGGATATGATATTCCACTCAGCATGCTTTCCTGTATACTGCACACTTGGCAAATGTAGTAGGTAGGCCATTCAGGTGGTAAACACATAGATAAACTTATCATACTGTATATGGTATGTACATGGTACATAACCTGCATACTGCTAAACTGGAATAGGAGATGTGTGTTTTCCAAACATTACAATACACCAGCAGCAACCGACTAAATCAGGTTACCAAAGCTTTCCTGTAGCTCAGTGGTTAGAGCATGGTGTTAACAACGCCAAGGTCATGGTTTCGATCCCAGGGATTACATGTACCCAGACACAATGTATAGTATAATGCAATGTAAGTCGCTTTGGATAAAAGCATCTACCAAATGTGTAAATGTAAAACACATGCAGACAGCTAGTTACAGCAGAGAATACAAATGTCTGATTACTGTATGAGCACAGACAGAAATATCATGCTCTGTCTGATATCTGTCATGCTTAGCAGCTGCTTGTCACACTTCTTTGATTGACATTGATAGTATCTGCTGCTTTAATGCCTGCTTGCTGTTGCCACGGAAACATGTCAAACTGTTCGGGTGGGTTCGCGAGAGGTTTGTGAACTGCAGTGGTTTGCAAGTGCAAACCTGGTATTCCCGGCTTATCTTTTTCACGTGTCTATCTACCTTTCCATCTGCTGATCCATCCGTCTCCCTCTCCCTTTGTTTCTGCCTCTGTTATTTTATTTTCTCTGTCTTTTCTTGGCGTGTATGAACAATCTGCAAAGTGTGTGTATGTGGTATAAAAGCCTTATTAGTCTGGCTCATGAATTTTAATTAGGTGACATAATGTCCGGCCAGTAGTTTGCTGAAAGGCAGGTTGGTACTGTAGGCACCAGGCAAGTTAGGCTTAGTGTATGCCAATTTCACATGTGCTTAACAACAGCACATACAACTGTCTGACCAAGGCTTGTGCTTGGTCTTAAAGGTGTCATAAAGCTTGGTTCTTAAAGCTACCAGTTTTCTTTTTATAAGTGTTGCAGCAGTTGAAGTCAATTCATTCTGATTGGTTACATGTAACGCTGACATGTGTGCCACATTATTATTTGTAAAGTTGTTAAGAGGAAAAATGTGCTCTAAGTAAAAACTCACAATGTACATCACACGCACTGCCACTCTCAGTTACGCATCGTGTCAAATTCCTAATGAAAGAACTGTTTGAAGAAGGTGTGGGGGGGGGGGTCAGTTTTCCTTTAGTTTTGAAAAATAGATAAACCGCTTGCCTAGATATGACAACCTAGCATGGTGACTTTAGAAAATATTAATAAATAACTGAATCAAATAATAACATTTCCTCTCTTTTGATTGTGATTATTCCTATTTCCATGACAGCAACTACAATACATTGTCAGAACAATGAAAGTTAAGTGAATCTTTAAATAAGGGGGAAAAAAATAAGGAGAAAAGGAATGATGGTGCAGTAGTAAATATATACATGACTGCCGGAAGTAATTGGGCTCGGCAAAAGCACTTCAAAGGAAGTAGTGAGCAAATGAAGTAGAGCTTTCATTTTGAATTAAGTCCTCCTGTTGCTTTAAGTCAATTGTTTCAGAGGAATCAAACAAGGAGAAGCCAAAAATGCCCTTGTGACATACTGTCAGGTTGAGAGAGACAAAAACAGAAATATGGAAGAAAATAAAAGTGCATGAAAGAGCAGGACATGGTTTTATTTGCCTCCTGAAGTCTGTCTGATATGTAAACACATTGAAATGCATAGCCTTTATGGTATGGATTAAATTCTCATACAGTACCTGCCTACAAGAGTGTCAGATTAATATTTTATGGCAAATAGTTTATCATTCCCTCTCTGGGTTTGTTAAGTCTTTGTTGTAAGAAAAACACTGAATTTTGTCCATACATATACCGATACCCTTGCAAAGGTAATATTTAGGATATTCTTTAAAATTCCTCACACTCTTGTTTTTAAGAGAAAAGTTTTATTTTTATTCCACTTCACTGGGAGTTTACTGGACATATTTTACTATATTTACAGCCACATTATCAGTTCAGCTCTCTCAGTGAAGCTTTGACTTGACTGATGCCTGTAAATCAGTTTCTTTCTTCACCTTCTGCAGGTTACAGTCCTGAAAGATTTACAGTCCAGATAGACTCTTTTCACATGTTATTTATGTTACTGAGAAGTTTGGATGTTCCCGACCTTGAAGAGTTTAGTTGTGGTGCACTGCATGTCCAATCGGATGCAAACATTGGCTTGATTCTATTGTTTTGGTATTATTGTTCTATGGGAAATACAGTAATGTATTGATTTTATCCAAAGCACACTATATATTTTATAATTATATATTTGTTTAATGACCTTGGCGTTGCAAGCGCAGTGCTTTGCCTGTTGAGCTACTGTAGCTTTATGTTTAAATATTCTTGTTATGTATTCAGTTCTTGTTGACTAAACATGTATTGATGCACTAAACACTTTACTACTATTGAACATTGCATTACAATAAAATATAATATAATATATTGTAACTCTAACAATGTGTTATTTATTAGTAAATTCTGGACTATACTTTCTGTCGTGATAATATTAAACATTGAGTTTTTATTTTCCTGCAGTATTTCTTTTCTTCCAACAGACAAGGAGGAAAACACAAAGTAACTGCCACCTGCAGAGAAAATTATCCAAATTTTAGCAAGCTGTAATGACTAAACTTTTTTGTGAAACCACATTCTGCAGAATCGCACCATTTTGTCAGCTTGCTTTTCCTTAAATGACAACAGACACCAGACAGACACGCCCACACAGACGTCCACAAAAAGCGCTTGCCTGTGTCTGTTCTGTGGCACTTGAAGACAGGCCACTATCATTAGTCATTCTGTAACAGCGATGAGCAGGAGTTGTCACTGTGCTCACAGTACAGCAGCCTATGAGAGAAGCAATGAGATTGAATGGACAGCTAATTTAACAAAGACTGACAGCGCCGACAGAGTCCTCAATCTACTCAGATTCCCAATCTCCTTTCTCTGTCTCTTATCCCTGTCCCCAAAATAAACCCAGTACACCTGAATAGTATGAAGGTGTTCCTTCTAACATCGTTTTAATTATCAACAGAGCATTTTATAGCCTGTTTGATTATGTTCTGGTGAGCAGGTAGTCTTTGGGTGAGTCCGATCATTTCATGTCTTTGATTAATTATTGGAAGTCTATGGAAATCGTACATTCTCTGTAGTGAATGTTTTGGTTTCCTGAAAACTCATTTAGCTTCTGCAAAGACGTCAATAGCAGCTTTCAGTCTAGTCACAGCAAGCCATCTTTCCAATTAGTATGGCTTCCAAGAAGCATGTGAAATATGTATATGTGTGTGTCTAGTGAGTTATATTCCCTACCATGTGGAGGGTTAAAATTATTCAGAGCTTGTTAGCTAAAGACTCCAAAGGGTTTCTTAATTATCACATAATAAGAAGTGGGCTGGGCTTCCACCAACAGCATGTTATTTAGGAATAAAGTTCATTTGGCCACTTCAGTCATTCCTAGTCATTGAAATTCAGCCCCAGCAATTAGCCAAATTCATTAATATATTTAATAAAATAACGATCACTCAATGCATATTAATACACGTTTGGATTACTGCTTCATATACATGATTGCCGCAAGTAAAAAGAATAGTACATTTATTAAATCAAATCAAAATATGGAGACTCATTGGTTCATCGTGTCATGACTTCACAACGTTTGATCAATGAGGTTTGCTGCTATTGCCAGTTTTTCATACAAGGGGTGAGAACATGAATTTTCAGTTTTGGGTGAACTTTATTTCAGTATAATATACTGGTTTATTGATTGGTGCTTTCAAAACACTGATACCTAAAAGTAAGACACACTGGCAGACCCAACACAATCTTATAACAATCTTATTTTACGTTTGAGAAATTTGATGGCTAATTCATTTTAATTTGTACAATCACATTTGTACATTGTTGTATGACCTGCTTTCACCACAGTAACAGTTAAATTTAAGGATGAGGATGGGATACATTTTTATGGTCCCTGTTTTTTAGAAAAAAACATGTGAACATAAAAATCATGTTTTTGTACGAATCACATCGTACAAGTTCTCATGAAATTGACGACTCGTAAAATAGTTGTTTACCTGTGAGATAAGGTTGGGCAGATCAATGACAGTAACACAAAAAAAGTTTACATTTTCAAGAAATATACTTTAGAGTGAAAACAACATACTCAAATCCATTATCTATCTTTTATATTTGTTCCAACTTTTGATGTGAAGAAACAATGTTATAAATATAACTATTGTTTGGCTCAGCTGACTTCATTAAAGCGAGAGATGATGACAAATAACATCTGTCGTAGGAACACATGATATCTTTATATAGACCTTCCATTTTACCATTTAAGATCCACATTAGATCTGCATTAGCATTTCTTACCTTGAGATACAGCTTTCTTCCTTTTATTCTTACCTTTCTGTGTATCTAAAGCTCAGTTGTCTGTCTTGATAAATGCTTTTCCTCACACTAACGTACATTTCTTGTTCTATAGACAGACTGACAATTAAATAAACCAGTTTTCAATAAGGCAGGAATACAGAGCAAGTGTATTCCTGCCTTATTGAAAACTGGTTTATTTAATTGTCAGTCAAATACTACAGCAGCACTATTTTAAGTTATTTGATATTGTCAACATGTTGACATCCGTGCAGTTGCACTCATAAAGAGTGAGCTTCCAGTTGGCTTTGTATTCATTTCAGTTGGCTTAAATACCAGATGGTATCTTTAACAGGAGCCTGCTCAATCAATAAAGCCGAATGTCAGGCATGAAAGCTAGGATTTCCATGGTTTTAACCTTTTGGCTCAGAATGTCATAGACAGTGATCACAAAGCATCCCAGGGGTCGCCAATCTGTTATTCATTAATCTATAACCTAATGGGTAATACATTTAAATTGAGCTGAGCAAAGTGAACACTTAGACATGTAGACTCATCGTATCATGTCCACCCATAGACACATATATACACACAAACACACAGCCTCCAGTGGCATTTTACCATAAATGCTTGTGAAAGATATGACTGGGTCATGTCATAAAACAGAACAGTTATTGATTTGGAGCGAAACTCATTGATTGTGTGAGTGGGTGGGAATGCTTCGCTTCTCCAGTGCCTATTACTTTGTACTGTAGCACTTATAAAACCTATTAGAGCTTACTGTGCTTTCAGAACACTATACACACCCACACGACTGCAGCTCTTTCAACGACAGTGGAACAAATACATAAAGAAAATATAGGACATCACACAGAACAGATATCGCGCCTTTGATACAGCTTCAGTAATTTCGTGCCTTCCTCTCTTTTTAACTACAACCCTTACTTGCCAGACAAGTGCATCAATCACTTTGATAGACAGTTGAATAAGTCACTCATCTCCAGATCAATGGGATTGATTTTAACATTTCTTTAGTGAATATGACATTTTCCAGTAAGATGTTGGTTGTTCAGTGGTTATAGCAGAACTCCCTGTTGGAAGACATGCAGGAAATCAATCATCCATCTATTCCATGTCTGTTCACCTCTTTTATATTCTGCTTCATTCCTGTGTTCACATGGTGAGCCCACAGTTTTCTTTTTAGCTTCTGTATATCCAGATATTATTAATTAGCTTGACGAGGAATGTTTCCGTTTAAAATATTTCATTAGCATTTGTCTAGCTTGCTATCAGTTTATTAATGTTTCTAATTTAATGATTAAAATTAACAAGCTAGATGTTTAGTAAACAGACACAAACTTTGACACAACATTTTGCTAATTTGTGGCCTATGCCACTAATATTAATTAATGTTTATGTGCTTTCCAGTAATCAGAGATGATAGTAGAAGAAGGGAGGGTGTTGGGGTTCCAGATAATGACTTGGATCTGTTGCACAAAAGTGCCACTATGCACCGCATCAGAGCATTTTCTGTACAAACATCTGTGCAAATCCAATGCAGATCATAGATGGCTAGTTGTGAGTTAGAGTGTTCTAGAGTGTGCTAGAGTGTTCTGAGGTAATTATGTAGCTCTATGAATATAAACACACTGACTCTGCAGGTACTGCATAAGAACAGAATTGGAACAAACTTCAAATGGTCTGTTACACATTGTAACAAACTTCTTTTGGCTTAAAATGTATTCAAGCCCGAAAACATGACTAAGTTAAAATAACAGGTAAGTCTGTAGACTACCTGTAAAAAGTAATTGACTACAATCATTTGACTATATAAAAAGCAATTATAATATTTGGAAACATTTGGACTTAAGCATGCTATTACAGTAGCTATTTACAGAATAGTCAGTTAAATAGTGTTTTACTGCAGATTCACACTTACTATACATTCACATAACAATGGAAAGCAGGGCATCATTTTTGTCTGAGACAGTTTTATTCAGACTTTGCTATGTGGAGAAAATGAAGTACCATCTGATAATGTTTATTAATGATGTTGGCATGTAGAAGAATGTCTAGGATCTGTTGATGCTATGTAACTCTAGAACACACTGCCCTGGCCCCTTTACAAAACCAGAATAGGCCACAAAGCAGCTGGTCGACTATCCATATTTATACCAGCCTGTCCAGGGGCCATAGTTCAGCAGCAGAGATTTCCTTTAACTCTGACTCTCTTACTTATTACTTGATTGAAAATTTATGTATATCTCTGTAAATAGCACTGTGTATACATGGAATTGCACAGGTATGGACATACAAACAGCTTACAACATTTAAAGACCTGAACGCACAGTCTTTAAATTACTTCGGTTTTAATGTCCTTTGAATTTTCTTTTTAATACTTGATGAACAAAACTATTTTAACATATACAGTTTACTTTGTACAGTATACATTGCTGTGTTAAAAATTTATAAAACTCATTAACAATATTCAATAAGAAATCATTAACAACATTCTATCGTCGAGTCGAGATATCAAGAGATTATATTATTATTCCATATGATTGTGATTAACAGTAAAACAAATGTGTGTTATTACCTTAAGCAACAGCAAATGTATATTTTTAAAGGTACAGTATATCAAACAAGTATCCCTCCAGATTATTGTATTCCTTCAGTTAGCTCTCTTTCACAATAAAGTCACAAATATCAAACCACTCATTAGATACTGTATCTCATTTGCATGGCTTCTCTATTGGCCAATTACAAGTAAAGCTTGAAGCTCAAGAGACAAATCACATTTTCTTTGTAATTATGTTTTATTATTTTCTGCATGTAATGAAGCTTACTTGCTTAACTTATTGAGAATATATTATAGACTGCATTCAAAGTAACAATCTTTTAAAGCTAGAAAATAAATGATTACTTTTACGTGCCTGTTGGGTTCGATGGATTTTGGTAACGTATGAAAAGGCAATATTTACCAAACACTTACTGTAGTTTAACTGGTAGCACATTACACTAATGACATGAATTAATCTTCCAAAGATTATGTTTGTCAGGGGTGAAATTATTTGTCAAATGTGTAAATGTAAAATGTTTTTGGACAGTTGAATAAGTCACTCATCTCCAGATCAATGGGATTGAGTTTAACATTTCTTTAGTGAATATGACGTTTTCCAGTAAGATGTTGGTTGTTCAGTGGTTATAGCAGAACTCCCCGTTGGAAGACATGCAGGAAATCAATCATCCATCTATTCCATGTCTGTTCACCTCTTTTATATTCTGCTTCATTCCTGTGTTCACATGGTGAGCCCACAGTTTTCTTCTTAGCTTCTGTATATCCAGATATTATTAATAAGCTTGACTAAGAATGTTTTCACTTAAAACATTTCATTATGTTTGTCAGGGGTGAAATAATTTTTCAAATGTGTAAATGTTAAATTTTCAAACTTAAAATAAAATAATAGCTGAAGGAAAAATTATCCTTTATAACAAGACTCTTTTTTTACCACAAAAACCAAGACATGTAGA
The DNA here is from genome assembly GCA_036877575.1 of Botia almorhae. Classification (NCBI taxonomy): domain Eukaryota; kingdom Metazoa; phylum Chordata; class Actinopteri; order Cypriniformes; family Botiidae; genus Botia; species Botia almorhae. The sequence goes on along the minus strand of JAZGTJ010000388.1, from coordinate 5,855 downwards.
ATCCATTAACCTTCCACCATTGAAGACCTAATGTTTTTCTTCTTTCCAAGCAAGTGATATGTGTAGAACACATTTAAGGCAACAAAGGATGCTTTCATGTGTTAAATCAAACCAGGGTAGACTGAAGCCTCCCTTCATCTTGTGCAGTGTGTAAGATATACATGCCTGTAAGCTTCATGACATGGCTCAATGCCATTCCTTACAACACCACAGGAGAGTCAACGCTGTTACCACATTATCAGTGACAGCAGAAATAACAGACAGAAAAGAATAAAGTGTAAAAAGAAGGCTGAGATCATAAATGAGAGAACAGTTTCTTCCCTTAGTCACCTGACACTAATTCAGTTCAGCTACTGGTGGATCTCCATACCGGTTTGCCTCTGAAGAGTAAACGTGCTGAAATATCAAGGTGTTTGATTTTGGGCGTTTTATTTATGAATGCTGGAGAGGCAAACAGACTTAATGTTTTGAGGGTTATGCATGTTAAGTATGTTGTTCTGAGGTAGTGACATGGTACATTGCATACGGTAAGCTTCTGTAAACCTTTTGGATAGGTATTACAACCATGTTGTAAATCATATTGCAAAGAACCAGTTCTGAACCAGTTCTGATCATACATACTTTAGACACTCGAATAAGGCATTTGAAGCATTCAAGGACACTCTTGGGATTATTTTTACACCTTCATATATTTTTGGCACTCCAGAAGTTTCTTTTAAATGGAACATTTTGTGCATTTTGTAATTATTTTTTTAAGAGAAAAAAATTTATTCGGGCAAAGCAATTATTTAATTTTACAAAATTTCACAAGTTAAAGCAAATTAGAATTTTCAAAATAAATGAGGACTCTAGGTAGAGAAAACGTAAGAAAGTTTGAATATGAAAACAAGACAGCATATAATAAATGAAGATACATACTGACACACAAATATCTATGGAGACTAAACACAAGCTAAACAAATCAGTTCTTTGCAAAAAAAAAGTCATTATAAATACCTTTCTTTCATCTTAGAAAATAAATCTGTTGTCTTACTGTACTCCTGCGGATGTTATTTATGTGCATCTAACTTATGTAACGACTCATTCTAACAAACACGGGTAAATGGAAATTGAACAGGTGGTTGAATATAAAAATAACAATATATTCTATCAAAACAAATAAGACGGCAAATGTGATAGCGAAGTAAATATGCAGACAGTCAACATATTTTCTTTACGTTATAATGAGCACAGCTTCAGATAAACAAGTGTGTTACATACCCTATATGTCTTTTATATTTTTTTGTTTCTGTAAATGCATCCATTGCAAGAGGTTAGTGTTGATGAATGTTGGGTCACAGAGGCAGGGCGGGGCCACTGATGTCTACCACAGCACCCTCCTGAAGCCCACACGTTTGCTTCCTCTTCCTTGCCCATAATGAGGCCCACAGGCTGATGAAATGTAAATGCAGCAATTAGAACGTTTAGGAGTGAGTAGAGCTCTGGCCCAAGGGGTTGCCCTTCACACCAAGCATTCAGTAGTGGGTGTGAGTGTGACTCTAAACCTCTGACCTCACAGCACAGAGGTTAGATGCTAACTATAGTCACGGCTGTTAAACTTTGAGTGCAATTGTGTAAATGTTTTTTTAACACTTTTTAACCCATTTTAAAATTTAAGTGGGCCCTTTTTATATTATAACATATTGTATGCAATATTTTGCTTTCCCAATTGAAAATTTTATTTTAAAGAGGTTGGTCCTTGAAAACCTTGGAACCTTGGTGTTTTTTTCAGTTGAATATCTTTGTCTCAGATGAGAAAAAAATAAACAATTGTAGTAATACTATAAAGTATTATAATTAATGCTGATAGCATAGTTTGTGATAATTTAATGAGACAAGTTTGAGTTTATTTTGTCTAGAGAAGACAAATGTGAGATTAGTCTTTTTCTCAAGCAAAAAAAATCTCCATCTCATCTTGTTGCTGGCTAAGATGTCATTTGTGATTGTCCCCTATGGGCTAGTTCACAATACAGATTAGCAACATGCAAACAAAACTCCTTCATCAGATAAATCAGTGCATAATTTTGCATGTTTTAATTCTACGAACTACAAGTCACTTCATATTATAATCTCATAGATCGAGATGAAATGTGTTATGAAATAAGATGTTTATAGCTTAGACTCAAACACACACATAAACATAATGTGACTAGTCCCACTGTGTGTGTTTGTGCTAGATTATGCCTAAACATTTCATATCAGATCATCTGTGCAGGTCCCTGTAACATTCAACCCAGAGGGGGCTGAGTCAACTGACATTTAATGCCCAAAATTCATAGCCACTGGGCAATGGCCCTGGCTCAAACGCATGCTGATGTATTATTTAGTCCAGGCAAAGTGCTTATTTGCATGCAGGCTGATGCATGAGGCTACTGATATGTGGCATGTCTGGTGCTCTAGGGAAAGTGTGTTGATATGGGATAGTTTATAGGCTTTCCCTCTCTGCCTGCCTGTCTCAGCCTGTCCCATGCCTGATTATCAAGCCTAGTGCCACTCCATGGATAAAAAGTAATAAGAAACATCAGCTTTAAAAATCAGGCAGGTGTGATTCATAAACCCGTACACACTTTTTTTCTTTTCCCAGCAAGTGCAATATGAACATCAACATCTAAATAAAGAAAAATAACCTGAATCCATAAAGATGGATTACAAGTCTAAACATGTAAAATGGTGTAATTTGTCTTTCAGTGTGGCCAAACTAGTTTTTAGCTGGTGTAGCTGGTCAGCTAATACCCCTGTAAACCCAGCTAACCAGTTCAGCCTGACAATGCTATGAAACCGGGTAAGACCAGTAACCCAACTGATTTGATTTTCATTAAAACCTTATGATGTTATTTGCTTTGCTTGCACCACAGTATAGCATGTTTGAAATGACACCAATATATCCAATGATGCATCTAATCTGTCTTTTTCAAATTTCCATAGCCATCACAGTGCAACTGCAGGTGTTTGCATAACCACATGCTGTTTATTTTCTACATCAGGGAGATTCTGAACCCACAGCATGCACATGGCCATTAAAAGATATGCATTCAAAGTTTACTGCTTTGAATTCACTGCACACAGGCTGTTACTATAGACTTCCTTTATTTACACACAAACACACACACACAAACATCAGTCTTCTTGCAGCCTGTTAGTGACCCATGTCACCTACTCCACTGTGAGTCTGTCGATATTTTCTCTAAGCTGAAGCTGTGGGCTCTGGGGTTTCTGTACTTCGACTGCCAGCACTGCAGCTCAAGGTCTGTCATACCCAGCATCCTGCCAGCCAGTCCTGCCTGCCCTGGGCCGATAGCCCCCTCTGCCCTCTTCTCCTCATATCTCCTCTCAGCTTTTGCAGCAACACTTCCCCTTTACACCATTTGCCATCGCTGCCATGTTAAGCTCTCCAACTACAAACAGTAAAGTTGTTGTGGTCCAAACTTCACCGAAGCACACCTCCACCTGCAGTGTTTGCACAGACATAAACGGTTCTGGAAAGATATTTTGAGTAGGAGAGAGAGAGAGAAAGGCAACACAGAAAAACAAATACCACAGAAGTTAAAGAACTACTAATTTAGTAGTTCTTTAACAATTAGTTCTCTAATAGTTTGCCCCAATATTACAACTGTGTCATTATTATGATGTTTCCATCATGCAGGTCTTTTCTTTACAATAAAAGTTCATAGTGACCATAACTGTTAAGTTCCAATAATGTCAAAAGAAATGTTCATACATCTCAAGTGATTTTTGAAGTCATACAGTAACTCTTTGTAAAGAACAGGATGAATTTAAGGTCATTATTCACTGATAATTTTCCCCTCTAGTGAGCTGTGACCGAATCATTCAGTCAGTGAGTTTAGAACTGGATCAGTCTAATTTGTAAACATATTGTTTCATTGAACTAGTTGATCTGGTTCACACATCAGACAAAACAATTTATAATTACTTAAATATTAGTCTGTTCCTCACACATAGAGTTGGAAAAACGCAAGGGTGAGTAAACAATAACAGTCTTCATTTTTTTGGGTGAAGTACTCTTTTCAGAACAAAGGATGTAGCTGGTAAGCAGACAGACATGAGCGGGTGGTGATAAGCATGAGCGGGTGGTGATGAGCATGAGCGGGTGGTGATAAGCATGAGCGGGTGGGAGGGGTTGGAGGGGTTAGTCGGGATGGCGCTATAACAAGCTGTCCCTCTTCCCACTATATCTGGCATCACTTTTCTCCTGCTCTGTTGGCAGTGGAGTAATTACCTAAGCCAACTCGCTCTGAAGTGAGAGGGCGACCCAGGCAGCACACATAAATTGTAGAGGTGGCAGCAGATTGCCACTGCAGCTTTAAGTGGGCATTGGCAAACTGGAGAGCAGATACAAATGGCAAGCAGCCCTACCACCTTTCTATAGCAAAATCGATAAAGGTAGATCAATAGCACAGGTTCATTTCATGTCAGACATTCTGACATGCTACAACAACATGTCACAGGTCCCGACAGCAGTATACTAATACTATTGGTACTGTGCTTGATTTAAACAGCCCTATATGTCAGTAATTGGCTCAGTTGTTGTTTGCTGTGCTCGTATTGATTTTTAACTTTCCATTCCTCCATCCCCCATTCCTCCATCCTTCCAGCCTCCATGAACAGAAGGCTAGTCTTTCCGTTATGTTTGACACTGTATGCCTTGCTTTAGATTTGTTCTGCATTTTCTGGACCAGCTTTGTGCATCAGTGTTCATTTTAATTTCGCTTTCAGTTTCTGTCCTCAGACTTCCTTTCAGTTTCATTCCTTAGCAAGTTCATTTTCTGCCATTCTCTACATACATCCCAGTCTTGTTTATATCCTCTGTGTAAATGTCACATAAAAGGGCACCTCCAATGCAGCACAACCTCTGGGAAACGTCTGTTTAAATGCACTCAGACTCAATGCACATCATAACAGTGTGCAGGTGGCCAATGATAAACATTCCCTGAGTTTAATGCAAACTGCAATTTGATATGGTACCTCATCAGTGGTACCACTTAAGCTGTAATTGCAGGCAGTATGGTTTCTGAAGTGCCAGTGACTATGGTCATAGTAGTCTCTGAATCTTCTATGCATGGCTTTTTTCCTCTTCCAATTATGCGTAATAGAATCACAAAAACTTCATCTATCCTTTTCCATGTCTCCACTGCTTCAATGATTCCCAAGAGTTTAGGTCTATGGATTATAATTGACAAGTATTATACCAAAAATGACGCTTTCTAAAGCAACAAGATCACTTACGAAATGAGTAGAATCAGGTCACATGTTACATCCCCTAAAATTCTTCTGCGCTTTCCAAAATGTTGAACTACTCTGAAAATCAGCCCCATTGTGCCTTTGGCATCACATATCTGTTTTAATTTACACCTAGTGAGCTAGTGCTTTTGCAAAAAAGTGAGAAATAGCAGTTTTGGTGTCAGTGCTGTTCGGGTTAAGAGTATATTAAGGTTACTACTAAAATGTGCATTGCATGAAGTGTGCATGTGTTTAACCTTATGGAGACCAATATGACATGCTTTTGCCAGTTTTCTGTGAGGACAGTCTGTTGCAAAGCTCAGCATGCCAAAATGATTTTAAGGAAGAAAGAGAAAGAATGTTTTGTATATTTCTTATGGCTGTGCTTTTAAGTACATATTGTGACGAGGCGCACCGGGGCAGTCAGCGTCGCCCTGGCAACGGACGCGCCGCACCTGCCCGAGCTCATCACGGGCGGACCGGGCACAGCTGCGACGCGTCACCCCGCGGCGTTAAAACGCCGCCGCCTTCCGCCAAGTGGGGAGGTGAGTTGATGGAGACGAAGACAGCAGAAAAGC
>JAZGTJ010000387.1:0-123219 GCA_036877575.1 Botia almorhae | reverse complement strand
ACTATTAAAATAAAACAAAACATGACTGTTTAAATAAGCAACATGACTATTAAAATAAAACAAAACATGACTGTTTAAATAAGCACCATAACTATTAAAATAAATCAAAACATGACTGTTTAAATAAGCAACATAACTATTAAAATAAATCAAAACATGACTGTTTAAATAAGCAACATGACTATTAAAATAAAACAAAACATGACTGTTTAAATAAGCAACATAACTATTACGGACTATTAAACCTGCAATAATTCAACATATTTTTTTCCTATAAATTTCATTTCATCTTTTTGCTGTAAGTTCTTTTTATCAATATATTTATTTTATTTTGTAGTTATTTATTTAGGCGTTAATTTATTCTTTGCATGTTATACAATTAGCCATCTGGGCGGAATTTTACCGTTTTTAAAGGGGCGTGGTTTATTTCACGACACGATTTTCAACCAATCACCCTCCAGCAAAGAACCCTCTGTACCGGGCAGTAACCAATCCGTAGTGCGGGGGGCGGGGTTCCGCCGCACTCGTCTCAGGGCTGCGGATGACATCGGTCGGGCTGTAGCAGGAAGTGCATCAGAAGCGTTACTGCTTTAATTTTGAGGTACACGATCGTCCCTCACTTCAGATCAAAGTGCGTGACCCCCGACATCAGCATCGAGGGCTTTAGTTCGGCTGTATGCATCTTTCCAGCAGCGTTTGACGCTACACCTAAGAGCTGTAGAGGACCTGTTTTCACTATATTGCCGGAGAAGCGTGGGTTAAGGTGGGCCTTGCCCGGATATCTGTCTGACAACCGAACCAAAACCGATCCAGTACCAGAACCCACTTCAAGATAAGCAGCATTATTGCTCGAGTTAGTCCTCTATAGACTACATTTGGAGACCTGGACACACTGTAGCCAAATGGGTAAGTTGGGCGAAACGTCATGACTAAACGCATTGCACATATGTGATGGAAATGAATAAGCAGTGATTGACATTCATTTATCATGCAGTGTAAATGGTGTGTTGATAATAAAAGAGATTAAAGTGTCTCAGGCGGTTGATGATGTTTTCTCCTGGGCTCCGTGCTGTTGCTGTAGCAGAACGGAGGCTGAACTCACCGGCTGTGTCTTAAAGCCAGTGCACTGACTACATAGTAGACAGCATTTTCAGACATTATGAGCGCAGAAGCTGAGACGACTCGCCTGTTGAGGCCAGAATTGCTGCTCACTAGCCAGAGCGTGTCCATGTTCAAGGCAGCACATTATGTGCTTTGGACACAGTATGCTAAAACTAATCGCGTAAGCCCATCCTTTAGACAAGCTATGATGTAATTTAATGGATTATTTACAAATGCACAGTATGGGCAACATCATCCAGCATCAGTCATGCTTGTGGTTTTGAGGCTCATTGTGGTATAGTCAGGTGAGATCAGTGTTTATAAAGCGGTGTACAGCAGTATTATCCCGGTTTATCTAAGCTGTCAGAAAAGAAGTTGATATTAATGGCAGTTTCTCACACATCACAAATGCATCCCAGTGTTGTGTGATTGACAGCCTGTGATATAATATGTGCTGCAAGTGAACTAGTTGTTAGGAGATGAGTAAATAATCCAGGCGTTGCTGTGCTGCACATGGCTATATACAGTTAACTGACCGTACATGTCAAAATGATTCAGAGGATATAAGCCAGACTGAGCGTGCAGAAAGGAAGGATATTGTGATGCAGGGTGAATGAAATGTGTTTTAGTGTTAATGAAGGTGAATCCTTTTCAATCTGTGCATTAAAGAGTCATTCGTGGATAACAATTTATATCTTGTCACTTACACACATGCTTATATAATCACTGAAAGTGAATAGAAAACTAACTGCAAATAAATCTTTTTGAATGTTTATGTAATTATGATCATGTTTTGTTTTTAAATGATGTCGACTGAATTCTTTATTCTGAATCTGATGCTGTTCAGTCTCTGATTGGGGCAGTTACATCAAACGTGAGGTCAGAGTGCTGTATGACAAACCACAGAAATGTTGCTTTATATTTGTCTATGACGTCTGTATGTCTTGTATAATATTTATCTGAATATTTTGTATGTTCAAGGGCATTTCTCTTGCTGGAGTGCACAATGTTCATTTAAAATAATATTTATTGTGGCTAGTTTAATTTTAATAGAATCATATACCAGAATCTGCAATATGTTTAATTATCAGACAAATGGAAGAAAGTGATATACTCATTAAGTCATTTATTTGTCTTTTAAAGATGCGCATTTCTCAGTGTCCCGAAAAGCCTATTAAAACATTTTGTACCTGGGACTTAAATACAGGCGCACAGCTTGTCACTTGATGGTAATAAAGATTGTAACAAGCACCATAGAATGTCTTTTAAATATGATAGTTTTTATAAACTGTGGCGTCATTGGGCAACAGATGTGTTTTTGTGGGGTCACAACTGTTCCTGTCACCTGAGCTGAGGAACACTGTAACAGGATCGACTAAAATGACTAACATCCCTGTGTTAACATCTGCCAGCTGTGTTCGAATGAGATCTCTTTTGTGTTGATTTGATCAATTATTTGTTTTTGAAGCAGCCTTAGCTGGTTTAGCTAGATTTTAGCTAGTCTTCCAACCTGGCCAGCTAAAACTACCCAGCAGACCAGGGAAACCAGCTAGCACCAGCAAGCTATCTAAATCTGTTGTAATAGTTTTTTTTAGGTTATTGTTGTAATCAGTGTTGTTTTATGAGGTCAGAGCTGCTATCAGTCACTAATTTGTAGTAGTTATGTTCTCTGCAGAGGTGTGGACGTTTGTGTTATGGTGTTTGTGTTATGGTGTTTGTGTTATTGTGTTTGTGTTATGGTGTTTGTGTTATGGTGTTTGTGTTATGGTGTTTGTGTTATGGTGTTTGTGTTATGGTGTTTGTGTTATGGTGTTTGTGTTATGGTGTTATGGTGTTATGGTGTTTGTGTTATGGTGTTTGTGTTATGGTGTTTGTGTTATGGTGTTTGTGTTATGGTGTTTGTGTTATGGTGTTTGTGTTATTGTCTTTAACTACATAGAAAGGAATTCAGTTAACAGAATCTGAGAGTGAGACTGAGTCAAGGAGACTTACTTAACCATACAAATTGTGACAAGTGGTTTCCTGATTAACCCTAAAACGAATCAGCGTTTTCTTCTGCTTTTATAAGATTAGTTGGACCATTTTATTCAGTAAAAGATCTTAAAATTCTGGCATAACACTAGGGTCAAAAGACACCTCATATTTCATATTATTAGTTACGTAATTAAAGTAATTTATTATTTAATTAACATTTATTATCAAAATATTAGGTTTAGTAATATATTTTCTGCTTGAGGCGACTGGCATCTCTTTCTCCACATTTTGTGTGTTAATAAATTGCTGAATGGATTCTTTTCCTTTCATCAGCAGATAATCTAAGTGAAGCACTGAAGACGCTGAAGCTTTCATCGGCAGACAGCGCTGCAGACAGTATCGAAGGCTGCTTGGACTGTCTGCTCAAAGCTCTGGCCCACAACAGTAAGTCTAAACATCTGTTAAGTGTCCCTGTTCATTTTCTGATGGAAACAATGATTAGAAATCGAAGTGGATAAACTCTTTTTACTCTACATGCCAGTTATCTTGCAGTAAACTCAAAATAGCCCATTTGAAAGTGAGCCAAAAACATTTTGTGCATAAGGATTGCACATTGCATGTCTTCAGCTGTGTCACATGGCTGTTATTAATGTACTAAATGTCAGTTGAATGTTATTCAGAAAGTTTAAAAGGATATTACAGTACCATATTACTACAGTACATATTACCATAAACCCAGTGTAAGTTTATTTCTGAACTGATGGATGGATGATATGATGTCTTTGGTAATCAGCAGCGAGTCACTGATGATGCTCTCATGTGGATAACAGATGATCCTCACTGTCTGTACAGATGTTGACACCAGTGGAAAGATTCAGGAGATGGGTGGTCTTTCCATAATGGCCAGTCTCTTGTCTGCACAGAACACCTGCACATCTAAAGCAGCCAACATCATCGCAGAAGTGGCCAAAAACGGTAAAAGTCCTCCTCACACATCCTGTCACATCCTCATTTCATCATCATGTTTACTTCCTCTGTTAGTGCTTCACTCTGTTACTGCCCACAGTGTGGAACATTACGGTAATGCTGGCCAGAGTAATAAAAACATAATCAGCATCTTCATTTTATGAGATGACACAGTGATGCAGAGCTCTAGTTTTAGGATAACAATATCATCTGTCAGTAGAAGCCTGTTTTAAGGCTGGATTCTGCTGGAATCTCTCTGTATGTTTGTCTGCTGTACACTGATCAGTTTACTGATGCTGCAGGGAAGCTGTGGTCATTCAGGCGTATCATCTTTACTGTTATTGAGAGTGTGGAGAAAGCGCTGACCTCACACATACACTACAGCACTGATGCAGCACACTAGTCTCACACAGATCATCTGACTCACTCACACATGTAATGCAGGAGTGTATGAATACTTCATCAGCAAATATGAAACAACCAGACTGCATTATTATTATTAAAGTTTATCTGGTCAAATAAAAATGAGGTGTTATACTGTTTGTCAAGCTGAAGTAAACATGGAGAGACTGTTAAAAATGGTGGTTTATGTGTAATTATTTTAGTTTTAATAGTTATTGAACTCCTTGAGTTAGTCATTTTACATTTATTGTGTTTTTGTGCTCTTGTGTTTCATTAATTTTCTTCTTTGTATCATTTTTTTATAGTAATGATGAGTGTTTTGTGATCGATGTTTAACTCAAGTATTAAGTCTTTAAAAATAGTTATTATTCTTTGATTGAATTAAAAAGGAATGAATTACTTTAGCATCGTATCTGTAAAGAAAATAAGCTGAGAGAAAAACAACAATTACTTCCTCAACATGTTCTGTCTCAGCGGCGCTCTGGTTTCACATTTGCGTGTGTAATTACAGTTCCAGCACATAAACCCACAGTCATGTGTTCTCAGCACCTAAAGCTTTTAGTCTAATTACACAAGAAATTTTTTTAACCTGAACTTCAGAAATACACAGCTGGAGTTTGTGTGTGTATGACAAAAAGGTTAAAATAATGAACAGGCTTTTAGCAGTGTGATGGTAGCTAATGACGGTGGTCTGCTGATGACGGTGGTCTGCTGCTGTGTCAGATGTCTGGCAGCTTTTACTGGTTGTACCTCCTCAAGCATCTGTCTGTCTTCAGTCAAACCCCAGCAGTCTGTATTAGAATGTGTAGATGTGTTTATGCATTTAATGACATATATACCCTCTGTATGGAAAGGCCAACTATAGTAACCCACACTCAGAACTTGTTCTCTGCACTGAACGCATGCAGGTATCATTTGTATACTTTTACATTCAAACAACAACATGAACAAATGGTTGTACTGTGGTATTTTGATACATGCTGTGCTATTGAAGGAGTAGCACATTCATTTACTGCAGTGTTTTCACACTACATACAGTAAACATTAGTACTTTAAAGCTGCAGTCTATTAAAGTGCAAACTTTCTGGTTAACCCCTTCACATGTTTGAAATTCTCAGACTGACCTCCAGCATGAATTTTTTGATGTGACCAGTATGTAAAATGAATAAACAAATCTTCCAGTGAACATGGAGATGCATAAAGCATGTGACATCATTCAGTCACAGTGGTGCGCTGCAGTTTACTCAGCAGAATGACAGACAAATAAAGTGAACTCATTAGTTATTATTAATACTTTCATATTGATCATGTTATCACAGGCAATATTTTGAAATATATGAAACATAACATAAACACAATGTGTACTGAACAACTGTGACATAGAGCAAGCACTGTGAGATTCTCTCTTGTTTATCATTATCCCTGGCATTACTACAGGTTTGAATTTAACAGTTGGTCATGTGATGCGCTGCACGTTTTGATCACACATGTGTGATCGTATATGCCAAAGAATTAAAAAAACAAAAATCAGTTATTAAACAAATACATTACAGATCAGTGTTCAAAACTGTCTCCATACCTTAACCTGATTCACAAAGTATGTTTATAATAATGATTTATAATTTGAGCTGTCTGGTCTGATTTTCCGGAAATGTCAGTTTGGCTTTATTTGATTTAAACATACATAAAAGTAAATAAAGTAACCTGCAATTTTGTGTTTCAAACAGAGATGGAAGTAGAGAGTCAAAAGTTATGGACTGCAGCTTTAAATAATTCATAAGAGGGTCTGTTGAAGAAACAGAAGTGTGTGTGAAATGAATGTGTTTGTGTGTGTTGTGTGTCAGAGTTCATGAGAAGCGCATGTGTGGAGGCCGGACTCATTCCACCTCTGGTGCAGCTGCTGAACTGTACGGAGCAGGAAACACTGCTGCAGACGGGCCGAGCTCTCGGAAACATCTGCTACGACAGCCGTAAGTCCTCATTATCATGAAGAAGATGTTTCACAACCTCTCTGTGAGCGCATGAGAACAAAACACACTGCTTGTATTAGGTAATTGTTGATAAGACTGTCGACCAATCAGGATCATGCATCCATTAGACCCAAAATGTATTTGTCAATGATTCATTCAGTTCACTGTCAATTATTTTTTACATGAACCATAACTGTTCATATACAGCCTGCGTTAGTGACCGATCAACCTGTTTAACTGATTAATAATTCGAGTTTGAGCATTAAAAATGTGCAGTTGCCATATTTACATCATCTTTATGAAAAAATACATATTCATTGTAGGAAGGTACGACACATGGCGGGGTTGTGTTTTATATTGGCACACACTCAGTGAGCAATGTTAACATGTGATAAGGAAGACGAGCAGACGCTGTTGTCTCTTAACGAAGCCGTTCATAAGAGCATCTCTGTGGCTGTCACACAGTTTCCAGCATCTCAGATGGGTGCTGATGCAGAGGAGAAGCATCAGACGTGTTTGTCTTGACTCTGGAAAGTGCTACATAATGGATGGATGGTGATTAGACTTTGTTCACACTGCAAATCTATTAAATCTGTTTTTCAGATATTCAGATGGAATCGTCATTCAGTCAATTATGTGAATGATGAAATCAGATTGTTCTGTATTGTGCAATCAGTTACTGATATAGCTGTGTTTTAGTTGCACTGTGGAGAGGATTAAAACAGAAAAAAGACAAAAATGACATGACATTACAGTGTAAGCTGTGCTTCTTTCTGTCTCGTGTGACCACACTTTTCATTAAACAGTCATGCATTTAACCCAACAGCTTACAAAGCCCACACCGTCTATTTTACTGGACACTGTCTAATATCAGAACATTGATTTGATGATCATTCACTGTGTACATGATTGTTTAGACTGTTTTCTGTTGTCTTGTTCTGTTAAAGGGTTTATGGCAACCATAGAGACCCAAACGTCTCTCTCCCTCTCTCTCTCTCTCCCTCACTCTCTCTCTCTCTTTGTATATTCAGCTGTAGTGGGCAGATGTCCTAGACTTTGTGTGGGTATGCACCACTGTAAACAAACCTGAAACATGTTCATACCAACTCGGCTGACTCACAAATACTGTTGTGATTACTTACTCCAGTTAACAGAGATTACTGGAAAACCCTGCGAGATTATCTGCCTTTGAGATGTTATGAGTTGTACAGCATGTTCAGATTAGGGCTTTTAATAAGCCATATAATGAAACAGGACATGGTTTAGATTTAGGTAGTCCTAGTAAAAATCAGACGCGTTATTGGTGAGAAATTTACATTTACATTTGGCAGACGCTTTCAACTTGCAATACATTCAAGTTATACATTTTGTCAGTACATCTGTTCCCTGGGAATCAAACTCACAACGCTGTTTGCGCTGCTAACACAATGCACTACCACTGAGCTACAGGAGCACAAGTTCACATTTTTGCTGAGAAATGATCATTCTGAACATATGTAATGCAGAAAATCTCTAGCTGTTGGTTTACAGTGTATGATGATGTAACAGTATTTCTGCTGTATTTTACTACGTGACAATAACACAAATGTTGTACATGTTTACGTTTTTGTTTATTAATTTATCAGACATTGAGTATTTAGTGATTATTTTATCTGGTATACAATAATAAATAAATAACTATAGTGTAATACAGTAGAGACTAATAATAATAAAATACAGATAATGTTAAATAATAAAAACGTGAATCTGTTTCCATTGTGTGTGCTAATTATATCCTTAAGTGAAGTGAGGCATTTTATATAGTCATGTTGTTATTTGATCATAATCAGACATTATAATTCATTTTCCTGCTGCAGGACTGTCAGTGGCAGCTTTCTGTTTTGAGTCCCGTTCATCTCTCAGACTGTCAGTGTGTGTGTGTGTGTGTGTGTGTGTGTGTGTGATATATAATCCACATGTTTAGTGAGGCTGCTGCAGTCTGTAATGATTCTGCTGCGCTTCCACTGCACTTCTGTTCTCTGATTCTCTTCTGTTTCATTTGCTCCTTATGACAAAACCCTCCGATGATTCAGCGTCTGTGTAAGATGCAGTAGCAGCAGTGTAACATGCCCTTCTGTGTCATTCTATTGCAGGTTGCATTTGTTGTCTTTTCAGTGTGTGTTTTGACGTGACCTCTTTGTTTTGCAGATGAGGGCAGAAGTGCAGTAGACGCTGCGGGTGGTGCTCTATTAGTGGCTGAGCACATTAAGGCTCTGGCCGAAAGCACCGACCCGACCGCCGGGAAACTCTTGACTGTCTTATGTGGCATGCTGATGAACTATAGCAATGATAATGGTAATGATCAAAACCACGAAGGCAATGTGTTCAAATGCTGTATTACCACTTCTTAACAAATGTATATTTAATGGCTAGATTAAGTGATCAGTATGAAATATGTGATGGTTGAATATTAATGCTAATATCTGTGGGAGACCTCTCTTAAGAAACTCCATATTTAACCATATTTAAAATATGGTCCATGTCTTTCACTTATGCTTAGGTTAAAGCTCTTGGTGAATATTTCTTTAGATTGCTGGTGGTGGTTTAATGGTGATGTTTTGGTGAAGTGTGTATTTCTGCATCAATACTGCAGAATTATAACTATGATGAACATTTTTAAACCACACCTTGCTGTTGCAGTTCATCGTTTGGCCCATCTAAATCATGATCATGATGTAATTAATTAAAAACTCGATTTACCTTTTAAAGACAGAATACAAAGAGAAGACAAGACAAGACATTTCTCAAAACGCATGCATGTGTCTTCTTCTGTTGTCTTACTATAACCTTGATTTTAATGCACACTTGACTTCTGTTTTTCCAGTGCTGCTCTGAATGTGTAGCAGACACAGGTGTAAACATTTTCCCAGTGTTGTGATCAGTTCTGCAGGACTGGTAGGTTATGTGAAGCTCTGTACGGCTGTGATGCAGCCCTGCAGTGCATTGGTTAATATTTAATGCAATGCAGGCTGTGGTTTTACATCTTTGTGACTTTATGTTCTTACACCGAGTCCTGTTTTCTTCGTCTGTTCTCCTGCAGGGTTTAAAATGAGATCTGTTTAATTAATCTCGTACACCTTGTGTCCAGAGACTAGTGCAGACCAGCTGAACTCAGATCAGACAGTTTTGCTTTGTGTTGTCTAATGAAAGTACATCAGTCAGAGAGGATTTTAATAAGGATGAAACACTTTTTCATACTGCAGTCTGGTTCTTTCTTTCTCTTGCTTCTGCAAATGTTGGGCCAGGTAACAGTTTACTTTGGTTCTGTGTTGATCTGGACTAAGACACCAAGATGTCTTACATAAAATGATCATCTTGTTTACACATTTGGTATTTTTAGTCTTGTTCTGTAAATCTCCTGTTTATTTGCTGTGTGTAGCCCTGATCAGTTAGAAGATTAGATTCCAGACATTTCCTGAAATGTAAAGTCAGGACTTCAGAGCTGATACTGTGAGTTGGTCTCAGTGTTTGTCACTGTCACAGTTTCATTAAAACTGACACATCACTGCTGCTGCAGAGAAAACAATAGACCTGCCAGCTGTGCTCATTCTTTTGACAAGTGATACTCTTAAGATGCAAACAGAAAACACATTTATATTCTTATTGTCTGTGATTAATTTTTGTACGTACTTTTTTGACCTGTTCTTGACAAGCTTTGGCCTTCATTTCTGGCATGAGATCTTTAGTAATGTCGTTCTGCAAGCGCTTATGTTGTGTTGGTTCTATTAGATTTACTCAACCAGTATCTCAGTTCTGACCAGCAAAGCTCACAGAGTCAATAAAACAAATGCCAGACAAGTATTTATTAGGGAAGAAGCATTTGGACTGTTTGCTCTTCACTCAATATGTTCTTTATGGTTCCTCATTTTCACTATCATCTCCGTAACATTTTCTTGCTTCGTCTGCTGGTGTTCTTCTTAGCCTGGGCCTCGTTCTAATCGCAGCTGTCTGAGCTGCAGTCTCTCTGCTTCAGTTCATTTACGAATCAACATCTGCTTTCTGACAGATCAATGGTCCCAGCCACCATCAGTCTCTAGACAAGCACTTTATAACCTTCAGTTACACATGTCCCCCTTCAGATGTCCTCTATTCAATGAAACTTTCTTTTAGCTGTCGCTCTTTTCCAGTGCAGTATTGTTATAAAGCCAAACACGCATGTAAAATATGATATCACGGCAGTTTACTGTACTTTGCTGCACTGAGGTTCAGATTTATCTGTTATGTTTTCAGGTCAAATCCACATTTTCCGTGCTGTTCTCAGCAAGACACACTGCAACAATGAGATCTCAGGCAATCTGTAACATGGCTAGATTTGACATACAGCATGTGTTTCAGCCTGCAGGCCTAATTAAAACAGACAAAGCACTAGTTTTATTACCTGTATTAATATTGTTGTCTGATAGTTTTGCTTTTCTTTGTAGATTCACTACAGGCACAGCTGATCTCAATGGGTGTGATCCCAACGCTGGTCAAACTGCTGGGAGTTCATTCCCAGAACACAGCACTCACAGAGATGTGTCTCATCGCCTTTGGGAATCTGGCAGAGCTGGGTGGGTTCATTCAGTCTGAGCGACATATGAGAATGAAGTCATAGTAAAAGGCAGTTTTCTGCATCACATTCTCACTCTTGTGAATGGTGAAGACATCTCTGTTGATTGTTCTCTGTCAGAGTCCAGTAAGGAACAGTTTGCATCGACGAGTATTGCCGAGGAGCTGGTGCGACTGTTCCGCAAGCAGGATGAACATGAGAAGAAGGAGATGATCTTTGAGGTGCTGGCTCCTCTTGCTGAAAACGGTAAGGTGACTGAAAATCCAAATCAAAAGCTGGATCCCAGTTCATAAGACTATTATTTTATTTTATTTATTTCTATGGCATGACCATAATGTTTGGACATGGTTCCATGATAATTTAACCCTAACCCTAGGTTATCATGTTTTATGTTTAAGAACAGTGAAGTAGCATGCAAATACTGTGGTATTTTAATATGGTAATCACACAGCTTGCTATATACTTGATACTTTCACTGTATTTTGGTAATGGGCTTTCTGTAAGTAATGTCTTTTGGCATATCTTTAAACTTTTAAACTTCATGAGTGTTTCATAATTGGAATTTGAATTATTTAGAATTTGATCTTTCATGAGCATTTCTGTAGCTCAGTTAGTGGATCTTGGAACAGTCAGTGTGGTCATATGCTCAGTTCCTGGGAAATGCTAAAGCTGACCCTGAATGTGGATATCATGCCAGATGCTTGAGTGCGTATATTTTGTCTTTGCCTGCAAACCCACACTGCAAACCCACTGAAGGCATGACTGCAGCTCTATGCAGCTGTAAACACTGCAAACCCACTGAAGGCATGACTGCAGCTCTATGCAGCTGTAAACACACTGCAAACCCACTGAAGGCATGACTGCAGCTCTATGCAGCTGTAAACACACTGCAAACCCACTGAAGGCATGACTGCAGCTCTATGCAGCTGTAAACACACTGCAAACCCACTGAAGGCATGACTGCAGCTCTATGCAGCTGTAAACACACTGCAAACCCACTGAAGGCATGACTGCAGCTCTATGCAGCTGTAAACACACTGCAAACCCACTGAAGGCATGACTGCAGCTCTATGCAGCTGTAAATACACTGCAAACCCACTGAAGGCATGACTGCAGCTCTATGCAGCTGTAAACACACTGCAAACCCACTGAAGGCATGACTGCAGCTCTATGCAGCTGTAAACACACTGTGTGACTTCTATAGAAACTCATTCAATGGCACCTGTTGAGTATGGAAACAGAACAGTCATGTTGAAGGCATCTTCTGTTCAGCTGTATTTATTTATTGATTTAGTTTATTGTCAGATAGAACATCAACTCCAGCCAAGCTATAAAGAGAATCATCTTTCAGAATGCAGCACCTGTGTGAGTTTCAAACCCTCGGGCTGCTGCTCTCGGTTGGTTGGTTGGAGAGGAAACTACAATTAAGCAGATGCATTTGAGATCTCGCGTCTTCCCTGTTTGGTTAATCAGTGTTATTACTTGTCTCTTGTGCTTTTGGCTTCACTGTGAGGCTCAGAATAGGACTGGTGTTCTGCTCACAGCTGTGTTCTGTGCTGCTTCAGTCAGCTGTTCTTTCTGTCTGTGAGCTTGTCTGATGATTTGTGTGTGTCAGTGCTGTGAGTGAAGGTCTGTATGAAGAAGTTTAGTTCTCATAAATCCAGATGTTTCACAGATTCTGTTTTTTATACACTGCAAAGATCCCTGTGTTAAGAAATATCTTTTGTCTGTACAACTTTTTTTTAAGTAAATGTATCTTGCCTTAAGGTTGTTTGTTTATTTATATGTTATATTATTGGCGGATTATTTCAACTGATATGTTGTAATGACATGTACAGTCTAAACTAAAGAAATCCTAAGCAGAAAAGAATGAAGGTCAGCCTTCATGAAAGTTGAGAAAGTGAGTGAGAGACATACAGAGAAGCAGCGTGGCTGATGGAGTACTCTAGTCATTGAGAGCTGCTCTCCCATCCTCCCGTCTCCAAGACAACGGCCTACTTACAGCCACTACACAGCACTAGAGGCAAAGCTGACTGAGTCACATGATGAGAGTGTGTGTGATCGAGAGAGAACTGCTGAAATGTACCTGAATGCTAGAGGGATTTCATACGGCCAGGCTCAGAAATCATTCGTGACAGATCTTTCTCTCTTGAGTTGTTGTCTCAGTAGCTGCACTCTGTGATGCGGTGATTCTGCTTTTGTGCAATCACAGGAATTGTGTTTATTAAAACGTTTTCTGGTGTAATGTTAATGACATGACTGTCATTCAGTCTTTTATTTATCTGAAAACATGTACTGAAATGTGTGTGATGTCATGTGATCTGGTGTCATATTAGTGGGGCTTTGGGCTGCATGTGGGTCTCAGATAAGGGGGGTGTTTTATATATCAAAGAGCTTGTCCTTTTTTTTACATTTACATTAATGCATTTGGCAGACGCTGTTATTCAAAGCAACTTACAGTTCATTAAAGTTATACAAGTGCGCGTGTAAGTGCGTGTGCTCCCTGTTAATCGAACCCACAACCTTTAGCGTTGTTAGCGCAATGCTCTACCAACTGAGCTACAGGAACACTTTTTATAAAATCTTTAGTTTAGGTCACAGTCACGAACATAATTTGCTAGTCAGAACATGATGGTTTTAGAGGGAGGGACACTGGACAGAATGAGTGTCGTATGACTCATCAGTGTGTTTGCTCTGTTCTCAGCTGTTCTCTTCTGTGTGTTTGTTTCAGATGTGATCAAGCTGCAGCTGGTGGAGGCTGGTCTGGTGGAGTGTCTGCTGGAGGTGGTGGATCAGACAGTGGATGGTGAAAGAGAGGAGGATGTGGCTCAGCTCAAGACTGCCTCAGATCTCATGGTGCTTCTGCTGTTGGGAGGTACAGGAGCAGCTTCGACTGCTCCAGAAGAGCACAGTTTCACAGAAACTTTAAACACATTACAAGTAACATAACCAGCTGATAAAGGAAACCAAAATGATGTCATTTCCTCTAAAAGTATATATATATAACAGCAAGACAGCCTTTCCTAAAAAAACATGACAGAAGTGCTGCTTCTGTTGAGATTCTGTTGACACTGGCTGTGTATGTAGTCGTCTGGAGCAAACATCTCTTTTCACTCAGAGCTGGTATGAGAGAAGTTCTGGCAGATGTACACCTGCTTTCATCAATATTAAGCAGTAGTTGAATATTTGATGGAATATTAAGGTGACTTTCACTGAAGGGCTTTTCAGCAACCAGTACATTTTTTCAACTAAGAACAAGATGTTATGCATTCTGAAACTTCATTTAAGCACACACACTTTACTCAGTACAAACACAATACACTGCCATTTTCCTGTAGCTCTTCATCAGTAAAGGACTCGTTCTGTTTGAAAGATCTTCTGAATAACTACCGTGTGTTACAGTCCCCAGTCTTCTATGTCACTTTACTGTCCTGTTAAATACAACAGCTTAGACCAATTTGGAATGAGTTTTAAATTTGGAACTAGTTTTAAATGGGTAATGCTGCTGTATTACATACAGCTGGTTTTAGTTAAGGATACACCATCCTGATCATCATTAGCCATGATGGGCAGCCAGCAAAAACATAGCTTATCCCGGTCAATATGATGTTTTTAACTAGTCATTGAAACTGGTCAGGAAACATGTCATGTAGCTGTTGGGTTGTAGATGTAACTGTGCTAATGTCAGAATGTGTGTTGGTGTGTTGTGTTTACACTCGTGTGTATTGTGTTTGTGTGCAGATGAGTCGATGCAGAAGCTCTTTGAGGGGGGGATGGGAAGTGTCTTTCAGAGGGTTTTATCATGGGTGCCGTCCAACAACCATCAGCTCCAGTTAGCTGGAGCGCTGGCCATTGCTAACTTTGCGCGTAACGGTAAGACAGCAACTCTTGTAGAAATGATGTGATAGAAGTGAATGTAGAACCAGTCCAGAAAGCCTCGCAGATGTTCATCAGCACAGAAATCTTCTAACATGTCATTTAACTAATTAGATCTGTGATTACTAATTGGATTAGATCGTGCAGAATTAGAACACTGAAATGCACTTATTTAAATATTCTACACTGGTCTGTGTACAGATGGAAACTGCATCCACATGGTAGATACCGGTATTGTACAGAAGCTTCTAGAACTGCTGGACAGACATGTGGAGGAAGGAAACGTCACAGTGCAGCACGCAGCTCTTAGCGCTCTGAGAAATCTGGCCATCCCAGGTCTGTCTGAATGTCATCCTTTACTTGAGTTACAGACATCTATGTACTGTAAGTGTCTGAAAACTGCATTGTGAATACACAGCTCGGATGTTATAAATCTTCTGTCCTCTCCAGTGGTCAACAAATCCAAGATGCTCTTGGCTGGTGTGTCAGATGTTGTGCTGAAGTTCCTCCAGTCTGAAATGCCTCCAGTTCAGTTCAAGCTGCTGGGAACCTTGCGGATGCTGATCGACACGCAGGGTGTTTATTAACAGAGCACATTTAAAAACAAACCAGACTCATTTATCTGTATGAATAATCTAGTTGGTGGGAAATCAGATCATTGACTCAGGTGCTGCTGCTGGTTTGCTGATGATGGGCAGTTTGTTTGAGTCATAAATCATTTGGATACTGGACATCACGCAATAAATGACAGTAAAATCTTTCTGAACACGACATAGAAGACAGAGATACAAACATCTCAGTACTGCTGTACTAAATATCAGCATTCTTGCAACACTTGATCAGATCAGAGCAGAACTAACTGCTGTATAATTACATTCAAAATTTAAAAAATATATATTATCTATTCATTTCTGTGGTGTTTCAGCTGTTAGTCTCTTTCTGATATGAAGTCAGTTAGAGGATCAGTGGCACTGTAATTCTGTAGACGAGGGATCTGCCAGCATGAATCTGCTTTGGCTTTCGTTGGCAGCAGGCCAGTCATGTTAGATTTCAGTGAGAGCTCAGTTTTCAGTGTCTGAAAGTCATCAGCATATCTGAGGTGTTGAATTGTACATTAGTAGATTTAGCTCACCGCACAGGTCTGTTTTTTTGTTAGCTGGTGATGTCACAGAATCATGGTTTACATGCTGCATAGAGGTTTGTGTTGGTATGTTCAGACTCGTCTCTGTGTTGCAGCCAATGCCGCTGAGCAGCTGGGGACAAACACAAAGCTGGTGTTGCGTCTGGTGGAGTGGTGTGAAGCTAAAGATCACGCTGGTGTGATGGGAGAGTCGAACCGTCTGCTGTCTGCTCTCATCCGACACAGCAAGTCAAAGGTCAAAGCAGACCTCTCTCTCACACACTCTCTCTCTCTTTATCTCTATCTATTTCTCTTTCACTCTCTCTGTCTAATGCTCTCTGTCTCTCTCTTGCTCTGAGCCATTTCATCAATCACAAATTCAGGAAGGTTCTTACTGCCTTTGTTTCCAAGCAGGATGTGGTCCGGACAGTCATAGAAGGTGGAGGTGTTAAGCACTTGGTAACCATGGCAACAAGTGAGCACATGATCATGCAGAATGAAGCACTGGTGGCCTTGGGTCTCATTGCAGCTCTAGACCTGGGTAAAGATAAAGTCCTTATATAAGCTCTTAGTGAGCCACTGATACATGATTGTGTTGAAGTGAGTTGGATCTCTGAAGTCACTTCAGTCACACAGAGTAATGATGAAACATGGACCTGCTCTGAATTCACACTGTTGACACACTGAGAGTTTCAGAAGCAGTTCACTGAGGCTGATGTACTGAGTGTGTTCTTCACCACACATTAGTAACATTTGTTCCCTTTTTTACTAATTTGTTCTTAAAACAATAGTAATAATTAAAAGTAATCAAAAGGATGACATCAGAGTTGGAGGTATGGGAATGATACATTTGCTAAACTAGTTTTGTACACGTCATGATGTGCTTTTCAAACAGAACGACAGAGTTCTGATTCTGAATGATGGAGTTTTGTAATTAAAAGTGTTTCAGGCTTTAGGGAGAAACAGAAATCCAGTGCATGTGTCCAGACTCGTTCTGTATATCATTGAGAACTTCCATCGTTTTGATTTCAGACTGTGCAGAGAAGGATTTCGTTTGCTTCAGTCTGGTTGAGGTTCTGCACAAACTGCTGACAGATGAGCGCAGTGCACCAGAGATCAAGTACAACTCCATGATTCTCATCTGCTCTGTTCTGGGATCAGGTGAGTCTGTACATGTCAAACAAAAAGCCTGAATCTGAATCCACCTACATTCAAACAGTCTTAAGTCATTTCACAATTCTGTAGATTCATTTAAGCCACATATAAAAAGGCAGATTGCAGATGCTGCTGGAGTTGATGTCACGTTATCTAATGTGACTAAATTCTTCATATTCAAATTTTTCCCACAATTTTCAAATTGTTAATTCAGTGTGTTTGTGCTCTCAGGAGCCCTTCATAAGGAAGTACAGAGCTTGGCCTTCATCGATGTGGTCTCCAGTCTGCGCTCACATGACAACAAGACTGTAGCTCACCAGGCTTCACTCACAGAGCAGCGGCTGACAGCACAGAGCTGAAAGACACTTACACTTATCTCCAGCCTGCCTGCCTCACATCCACGCACACACACACACACACACACACACACACACACACTCTCATTGTCATGTGCCAAGCTGTTGTTCACTCTCATCTCGTGCTACAGGCGCTTGTCATGGTCCCGCTTCCACACTGTCTGCTCCAGACACACAGAGGTGCGCTACACAAGGGCAGCCATATTTTGTAGACAAACTTCTGCAATAGATTCATACCTAAACAGCAAATTCATAAAAGACCATCGCTGTGATTATAAAAAAACATCCACCTGTACAACCATTACGCTAAAATGACAAAGGTAAAAATAGAAACAAGTGGATGTTGGCTGTTTAATAGGGCAGTTGTGCTTTCATGACTTACATAGCAACCAACTTGTGCATGTTTTTTTAATTGTCCAGTTTATTGATGTATCTGTGTACAGCCATTCAGGCCACACCCACATCTCCTCTCTGACGCCGCCCCCTTCCCCTGCTTTTGCTTGTCCTCTCTATTTACATTCAAGAGTAGAGATCTGTGTTTGTACTGTATAGGAGACCTCTAGACCAGTATGGACCTTTTGCCTTCTGGTCCTCATATGATTCATATCTGTGGAGTCACTATGCTGGAAAGAGCTAATTCCATATCATAAGTCTGTTACAGATCATTAGTATTTACAATAATGGATTACTATACTCTCATGAAGATGTATGAACAATTAATGTGTGTTGGTAACAAAGAGCTAAGGGTTGACATTTCATCGTATGACCTCAGAAACAAGCGTGGAATAATAGTTCATCTCCAGAAAAGTTTAACTAACCTAAATCACACATTCCTGATCAGGAAATGACTAGCATGATTGGGGCTGTATGAGAGGGGGACACTAAGGTCCATTATACAGTAATATAGCCATCTCATTGGGCCTGGACAAAAAGCGCCCCACCCACAAAAATGAACTGACTTGTGCGTTGTACATTTTAGCAATGGCCCTTCATTAGGCCAGAGTACGTGGGTTCGCAGGCAAACGGAAGCGTCACTGATTTGTAGAGCTGGGACAGGTTTTTGTGTGTGTGTTTGAGGGTATCTGCGATGTTGTGGGAAATCAATTTCTAAAACCACCAGTTACACTGAGCAAAGGAACAGAATAATATTAAAGACACTGTTTGTGAACGTTTGATGCTGTGGTACAGTTTTCCTTTGAGAACGTGTCTTGTTTTGCATGTTGATCTGCCTTCCCAGTCTGTCCAGTATCCTAGAAAACATGCGTCTCCCTGCATGTGTGATACTGTACTCACTGTAACCCGCTAAACCAGCTAAACCAGTTCTTATGTTTGTACCTTTGAAAAACCACCTGACAGTTCAATATATCTACAGTAACAACCTTAACAATATAAACTGAAATTAAGGCTGTAAATGTCATTGATGAATTGTACATTTGAAAGATTTAAACCTATTAAAATAGTTGCTGGTGACAATTGTTTTTTGCTCTGATTTTTAAAAAATATCTTCATGGCATGCTTGTTATGGTGAAAGAGACAGTGATGCATTGTGGGTAAGCCAAAATCTATCAGTCAAAAACAGTCCAAAATGACTGACTGAACAGTAGCTCCAATTGTTTTCTACATCAACAACCTAAACATAAGTTTGAAGCTGACTGATAGGGAGCTGAAGAACTCCCAGCATAATGACGATGGCTGCACACGTGTTCATGGTATGATGGGAGATAAGGAACATCAGTATGTCTGTCTGTCTGTCCTTTGCTCTTATGTTCCCTCTTATGACTAAACACTGTTAAACATCAAATAAAACCATTTAATTTATGAACTATTGTTTATATATTTCAATGTTTTTTAAGGTTGAATAATAACATATATAATAATATATTATATATGTTAATATATGGGAAACTTCTGTTCTTATGGCAGGCGAATCCAGTAAATTGTGTCTAAACACACAGTGAGACAATGTTTACCCTCCAGTAGAACACAGCTTCAGGCGTATAAAACATGTTTATTTGATCTTAAGATTAAACATCTTTACTGTAAACAATAGTTTCTCAAAATATTTGAAAATGCACTGTAATCATTAAAAGTATATCAGGTGACCTTTACAGTAAAGAGAGAATGACAGATGCTGTTTAGTGACGTACACGTACAAGAGACATGTAGTAGCATTATAATCCACTCATCTGTATTAGCATCATGAAAGTAATTCAAAATGCAACAATCCTGACAACAGTTCACACTCACCCGATACATTAGTTACCTGTTCATTACAACAACTACTGTTGTGGCATTTACTGTTCATTTTGTATTAGAAATTATTTGTGAATAAGACTTTTAATAAGAAGATTTTTGAAGAAATTTAATTTATTAGTGTAAGGGACCATTTTACAAAAAATACCTCTGATTGTGTTAACTTTAAAGAACACAACCTGCATATAACTGGTTAGTGGAATGAGATTGGCTTTTATAATGAAATGTTTACACCAAATCTAATATAATGCTACAGGAGTGAATGTTGGAAACCAAAACAACAATATAAACCAAAAATAATGATGCTGGACACAGTTTGCAAATATAGCAGAAATCTCTCACTGAGTACACAGATACCCACTCACTCTCTCACACACACACAACATTCTGATGCTGGGACACACACATTTTCTCAAATTAATGACACGTTTTGAAACAAAAGATCTATAAAATTAACTGTATGTACAGATGATGCAGGTCTCCACAGATGACGCGTGTGTTCCTCAGCTGCTACAGATCTGACTGCACAGAAAACACAGTTCAGAAATACAGCAGGACAGACAGTCACTGAACAACTTTTTCTGTCATAGGAAAGTATTATAGTGTCTGTATTATAAACGAGAATTAATACCCGTGCGTGTCTGAATGACTAGCTGCCACTTCATGTGAACAAACTGCATAGAAGAAAAAAGACAAATGTAAATGTGATCATAAAAACCAAACTATCAGATCTGATTGTGTAAAGGCAATATGAGAAAACATTCTGGGTCATATCAACAGCATCTGTGTCAGCTGTACAGCAGCTGCTCCATACACTCGGGCTGTGCTGTGTTTCTGTCACCACAGTGGTGAACGAGTCAAAGCACATCACAGACATATACAACCCGGAATATTCTGTCGTTTTTTTACAAAAGACAATTTACAATAGAAAATGTGTCCCTCTAGTCATAGTAAACACAACTGCTGTGTGACGAAATGAAGGGCTGCAGTTGAAATATCAAGTGATAATGGGGGGAGGAGCTGGAGAGGGTCAGAGCTGCACGGCATGAAATTTCTGTCTGAAGTCAATTCTGAAAAAGTCATGAAATATATGTGTATCAAAAGAAAAATGTAATTAAAATAAAGCAACTGCTAGCATACAGGATAATTACATGTACATTATTGTTATGTAAATGTCAAAAAATCAGCCCTAAAACAGGACATTTTCTTTAAGCAGAATGTCTTTTTCTTTTGATTTCTAAGGGAAAACATGACCTAGACATTTCTTCATATCTTTGTATCACACATGGATAAGATTTTCAGATTTGTGTGCGTGTGTGTGGCATCAGGTAAAAGCTTCCAATGAAGGAGAAACAGACTAGAGTTTATCTAGAAGAGAACAGAGAGCAGAGACAGAACAAGCAGGCATACTTTCACACCCACCGGCGAGCGCCCCCTTCAGGAGTACACTGAGGCTTTCTGGCTGGAGTGGGGCGGGGGGCGACGGACGATGTAAGAGGGGGGCGGAACCCTGATAAAGGCATGAGGGAGAAGTGAAGTTGTGAGGTGAGTAGGCGTGGCTATGGCAGTGTGAAATATAGAAGGCGTGATACAGTGGATTGGGCTGTGGCATGTCTCGGTGTCAAAAGATGAAGTTTAAACTGGCTTTCTGCTAAGAATCCCACATCAAAGAAACTACATTACAGAAAAACTATGATCTTTACATCTAATGCTAGATCTTTACCTCTGTTCTCTACTAATCTTATGATAGCAAGTTTTAGACCTGTACTAGATGCTACGCAATATAACAAATCTAGACATTTAAACCTGAGAGTATGAACAACATTTTGTGTTTTTCCCACAAGGTGGCACTAATCTGAGTAAAAACTGAACATAAACCATGCTGCCCGGTGCAACATACAGTAAGTTCCAGTTATTGAGTATCCAGTTAACTCTTCATGTGCACTGGAAGCAAAGGGGTTAATTCTGTATTTCACTGAGAGCACTGAAGTGACATGGTCAGAGTGTTTGCAGATAAAGCGTGCAGAAGACCAGCGGAAGCAGTTGAAAGGCGTCAGTGAAGAAATGTCTCGAGTTTGTGTGCATGTTCTCACCAGCTGGCCCTTACTGCTTCAATATCGCTCACTAAATTCTGTGAAAGGCATATTCCAAAAATCTGTAAACAAATATTAAGAATAAATAAGAGACAAACAACCATTGATAGAGCAGAGTGAGAGAGGGCAGAGGGGCGTTCTCACCTGCAGCAGAGCGATGCCTATGAAGACACCAGCTACTACTGTCAGATTGTCCTGTAGCCACTTCTCAAACTGTGGCACACAGCCTTTGACATGAATGTACATCTTCTGCTCTGCACCCTAATGAGGAACACAGGTTGATATCAGGACACATCCGTCCTCTCTCCACACACGTGTAAGACATACGGGTATAAACATCACACACCCTAAATAATAACCACAGATGCCAACTAAGTATTAAGAACTTGCAAGACTTACTATAAAAACATGATATTGTGATGTGAATTAACATATGTAAGACATAATGTACAGGCAGCTGGTCCTAAATACTTCATCCCTTCAACTTTATCACACTACAACTAACCAATCAGATGGCTGTGTAATGAGGTCACTGTGATAAATGGACTGAAATATATGAAACAGACACAGTGATGATGGAGTGTGACTCACAGATTTTACCCGAACATCATAACCACACTGCGTGTTGATAACATCCTCCTGAAACACAATTAACACACCAGTGATACCAGTGACACCAGCGCAGAGAGACTGCAGTGTGAGCGCAGTAAACACATGATAACTGCTGCTTTAAAACCACTGTAAACAACATTACCATAACATAAACTCACATTTCTGTTTGAAATATTTTGAAAGGTAAAATTCCAAGTAAACAAGAGTTTTTACTCTTTTGTGTTGATCTTGCATACGCAGTTCTCTGTGGATGGAGGACACAGTCTCACTATAATAAGTGACTTCCTTAAAGAGTCATCAAATATTACAGCTCATAACATGCCATAATTACTTCCTCTCTGCTTTAGATGTTATCCTGCCTGTGTCTGAAATGTTATTTTGACTCTGTGCACGTAGGCCAGATCCTGTTCTCGCTTTTGTTGGTGCTGTCACTCACTGTATTGTTTCTTCAAGACCATTTTCCTCTTCTGCTTCCAGCATCTCTTAAAAATGGCACCGATATGGTGGCATGCAAATGATGCTTAAGAAAGAGATGTATTTATTTTTAGGAATAGATTTGGCTATGAAAGCTTGGAAGTGAGACAGCATGTTATCACACAACACAATATTGTCTCAGATGTTTTGTATTAACATATACTCCAATGTACTTCAAAGGCTACTGTGCTATATACTGTGTAAAAACTGTATTTCCATGGTAACATCAGAACCATTGTATGTGGGTGGGACACTTTTCAGAGCACCATCAGTCAAATCCATTCCACAGGAATAAACTAAACTCCCTTCCACATTTTAGCTAGCTTTTGCTGCTGCTTCCTCAAATCCATTCCACTTGGCTCATTCAGTTCATATAAATTAAACTCTATTCTGTGTTTTCACTACTCCCTGCTGCTCAGGCAGCTCTGGCTGTGTGCACAATATGGTAGTATGTGGTACAACAGTACTTTGGGTATTTTGGCTTGGATATGTTCAGGCGGGTTTTCTCGTACCGCAGGGTTTTTGGTGCAGCAGGAGAAAGGCACGCCGCACCTTTCTCGGCTGGCGTTTGTGTCTGTGCAGTTAAAGTACATGTTCAGGTTCCAGTCATCTGCTCCAAACGCCCCACAGCATTCCCACTTCAGAAGATCAGAAACAGTAATCAGTAAAACTGTAATCAACAGTAACACAAATACAGAAAGACAGACAGAAAAAACAAAATAAAGAGCAAAAAAAGAAAGACGGAAAAAAGAACAAGAAAGAAAGAAAGAAAGAAAGACAGACAGAAAGAACAAAAAAGAAATACAGACAGAAAGACAGAAAGAACAAAAAAGACAGAACAAAAAAAGAAAAAGAAAGAAAGAAAGAGAGAAGCCCACTATTTATATACAGTGCTTTGTTGTGTCTGTCTGTCAAGGTCAGTCAATAAGATGACAGTATCTGTCTAACCCTGATTTCTTCTTAAATTTGTCCTGAGGAAAGTCAACTACTGGATACATCTGCTGACTGCAGCACAGAACATACAGCTTTAAATAAACACATGAAGAAATAAAAACATCAGAATGACCTGAAAGAGGTCAAGAGAGTTTTTAAATCAAGCAATTACAAGATCTCATGGTGTGTGTCTGGTGTGTGTGTGTGTGCCTGGTGTGTTTGTGTGTGTGTATGTGTGTCTGGTGTGTGTGTGTGTGTGTCTGGTGTGTGTCTGGTGTGTCTGGTGTGTGTCTGGTGTGTGTGTGTGTGTGTGTGTGTGTGTGTCTGGTGTGTGTGTATGTGTCTGGGGTGTGTGTCTGGTGTGTGTCTGGTGTGTGTCTGGTGTGTGTCTGGTGTGTGTCTGGTGTGTGTCTGGTGTGTGTGTGGCAGTGGATGAGGAGCAGACTCTCTGAGCCATCAAGCAATAGACCATGTTGCTATGGAAACTATATGTCCACTATTTACTCTGTCTGTAAACATTTAAAGTGATTCTTCTAGCCACTGTTGGTCAGTATTTGGATTCATGCTCACATATTCCTGAGTGAAGTCGATCAGGTTCTGCAAATCAATGTCGTCTCTGTACGCTCGTATGTTGTTGTTGATGAAGAAGTTGAGCTGATCTTTAATCCAGTCTTTAAAAACAAAGGCCAGGACTCCAGTGGTCAGCTCCAGGAAGAATATCATCCCCAGAAACACAGAAAACTGGCAGAGCGACAAATACAATTTTATTAAGCAGTGCTTTAACTGCAGCGTTCTGATTCCACTTATAATAGCCATAAACTGTTATCTGAAATTGGCCATTAAAAGCTACAGATACAACATATCTGTGTCTATACGCGCCAATATATAACACTGTAAATACAGCAGTACTCTCCTGTTTCAGTCAAATATCTTGTGTCCTACTCCTGGATAAAGGTCTTGCTCTTTCAATGGAGTACACTGTTACACTGAAGCTTTGAAAACATACAAATTTGAGCAGGAAGGTGTTTTCCCTCAGGGCCCCGATACAGCCAGCAAAACCCAGAATGAACATCACACCTCCAACCACCAGAAACAACCACACTGGATCAAATCCACCCAGATCAGTGATGGAGGAGATATTAGACAGAACACCCTGAGACAGCAGAGAGAGAAAAAGAGAGAGAGAAAAAATATATTACAATGCTTTGATTGATGTGATTGATGTTTTTTTTTAATGTTTTTGATTGAAAATGATTGATGTTTTGTGTCCTTTACAATATTCTACTACGTATACAATATTACAATATTCATTTCGGGCTACCAGAATGGCTACCAGGGATTTTGAAATTTTGCGAGCCCTGTGAATGAACTACTTTCCAAAACTTTATAATCCTGATTCATTTTAGTAGACACAAATCAGCACATATTTTACAGTAAATGTGTTCTGTAAAGAACATTAAATACCTCAGCTTCCCTTACAAATACTTTACTATTAAATGAATAATTATTTCCAGTCAATATTAATAATTGGCGGAAACTATACTTATGCCCAATGTTTTCTCTTACCTTCTCACTCCATGCCCATAATCCAATGCCCAGGAAAGCCATGCCCAGCAACTACAAAACAAGATATTACATTACTGTTCAAGAAGCAAATAAACCATATACACACAATTACAAAGCAAATTAAAGGCTGTTTCTTTTGCAAAGACTATGTTTTAATGCTAGCCAACAAGTCCTGGAATAGAAACTAAAGCTCACCACTCAATGATAGACACACTGTCCTGAAACTCTGTTAGACACAGCAGATGCAACTCAGCAACTTCATAAAGCAGTTTACAATCAGATTGTTAACAGCAGAACAATTCTCTCACCTAATGCAGGATACCAAAAGTATGTAATGTCCATAGAAAACACAAGATTTATAAAGACAACTAATGACACAATCCCTTTATCTCTAAAGGCTTCTCATGAACTTCAGTGAAAGTAGTGCTGAAGAGGACATTCTGGTTCTTAGGCCGGGGCTCCTGCAAACACACACATCCTAACTCCAGTCTGAAGATGATGGCTTCATTCGGGGCAACACTATTCTGGGAATGTGTGTGTGTTCTCTGGAGTCAGTAAACAGGAATGCAGCTCTTGATCTAAATCAATCACCAGATAAACCAGGAATGACATTCACCAGATTATACAACAGTCTTGCATTTCAAAGCACCCTGCCACCCAAAAGATGGCAAACAGTCACTCAGTTTAACCCAACACTGGGTCATAACCAGCAGGTGTCTTAATTTCTGCCCTCAGAGTCATAAACTACACTTCAGTAGTTTTAATCAATTCAACAGCACACTGTGTCATTTGTGTTACACTGAGGTAATTCTTCATTCTGATTTTACATGGTGGTGACATCTCACCAGACATCTGGATCTTCTCACGAGACTGACCGTATGTCTTCATTTACTGCAATATTTAATTTACTGCTCAATTCCAGAACAGCACAGTAAACAAGCTTCAGTCTTCAGAAACGACAAACAAGCTTCAGAAACGACAGACAGTTTCTGCAGTATCTGTATTTAGGTCCAGCACATCCTGATCTCAGCTAGTGAAGCTGGTTGACCACAGAAACCTCACTAGTTAAGAAAGCTGGTGGGGAAACCAACACCTCAATGTCAGGGAAATATAGAACACACAGGGGCAAGACATGAGAATTCAAACAGTATATAAATACACACTGAAGAACAGCACTGTCAGGTTGAAGTCAATTGAAATCATTCTAGAAAAAAAACTGTGTTTTAAAGACAATTTTGTAAAACTGTGTTTTAAAGAAAAGGAAACCCTGGGAATGATCTTAGTCTTAGAGTTTCTTAGTCTTGATCACAACAACAGACTGAAGTTGAGCAGCATACAAAGACTCCATTCATCTCCATCCAGCTCTACCCTGCACAACACAGCAAAACTTCTGAAAAGCTATGAGCTTTTTAACGGCCTGTTGTTTGACATATTAAAGCTGCACACACCCATTTCTCTGTGTCTTTATGAACAGATGAGTGGATATTCCAGAAGTTTTAAAGAAAGTTCACACATATATTCAGAAAAAATACCCACTATTACTATTAAAACATCCAGCTAAAATATATTAGAGATTTACCATTACATTGATTACAAATATTACATTCTGTAAGATTTGTCATTTATGCGAATACCAGCCCCTGCAGAACATGCCTGAACAACCTTGTCTTTTTACACTGCAATTCCTGCAAAAATCCTAAATAACATCAACAGCTTTTATTTTCACTATAAAATATAATGAAAGGGATATAGTTTAAAATTATTATAAAACAGATCGTTGTGGTCCTGGATGCTAATTGGCCAATTTTTTTTTTTATTTTGACCGCCTTACTGAGCTACTATTTAAAAACTGCACAGCACAAATAGTTTAATAGTGATAAAGTTACTATATAATAATAATAACGTTTTTTATGAGTCATAATGTTACGCTACCTCATTCACATAAATGAATCAAAAGCACGGTGAATACACAAGCTTTTTATTCAGTGTTCTTGTTCCCGACCGTGGCATAATGACCAGTATAGATTTACTCTACAGGTAAAGAAAATGACATGCAGCTCAGTGGAAAAATCCTGTATAGAAGAGACAGGACAACGTCAAGCAGAAGCAAACACGCGCTTTAGTTTGACATCTCTGGAGAAACTGCTGCTTACACAAAACATACAACAACAGTATGTGTCTAATCTGTTTTATTAAAAATGTCTCTAAGCCCCATACATGTCATTTGCTTCTAATAAACCTTAATAAGTGACATGACTAATAACTGGTTCACAAGCTGTGCTTTTGCCAGACATTTAGATGATACAATGTCATTTATAGATCAATAAACACTCCCAGTGTTTGGGTTCATCTGCTGCTTACAGACTGAACTTCTGAACGGGTGTCATCAATACCAACTAATTACATTGTGCTACACATAACTACAGTGTGATCTTATTACAGTCTGTAATCAGTGCTGTATGGTATGTGAGAGCAATGCAGTGTTTTAATCATGAGTCATATTCAGTCAAATGATCATCAGGCAAAACCCCTGACATCAGCCTAAATAAAGAATGGGTGAGATGATAACAGGAAATGACCTAAACATGCCCAGTGTCATGTCATATATATATATATATATATATATGAGAGAGAGAGAGAGAGAGAGAGACTTCAAACTGTACTCTAATAATCTAATGATGATAAAGTTTAGTCCAATGTTGTGAAGAAAAAAATACAACCAACTGTCAAAATCTAATAGAAAATACTGAGAATCTAAAACAGTTTGTGCTACTCTGGCCACCAAAACTTGAACTGTTACCTATAAATACATATGAAATAACCCTGCAAAACGTGTGAGCAGCTTTCAGTTATTTGTACAGTCTTTTTGTACTTTTTAATAAAAGAAATGTGTGCAGTTGCGCGTGAAAATGGTTATGAGAATCACTTCTTAAATGCAAATAAAACAGTACATGCAACAGTCAGTTTATCTTGTTTGTACATGAGATGTACTGTATCTAGTGCGCTGTACAGTAGCAGATGAACGACTATAATCATTTCTGAACACTTGGT
Organism: Botia almorhae; assembly: GCA_036877575.1. Lineage (NCBI taxonomy): Eukaryota > Metazoa > Chordata > Actinopteri > Cypriniformes > Botiidae > Botia > Botia almorhae. The sequence continues at coordinate 94,729 of JAZGTJ010000387.1, read as the reverse complement.
ATGAAGGGCGAGCGAAAATAAGTGATAACTGTAACGCGTGTAATAAACGTGACTTAACATAGACAGTTATATGTATATATCTGTTAACAAATGAAGATGATGTTTGGCAGGTTGTAAGCATTTTCCCGAGATATGCAGCAGGACCTAATCTGTTAATCTCACATACAGAACCCAGGTGTTAAGATCATAGATGTGCTGATTCGAGTTCAGGGCTGTTTCTCAAAAGCATTGTAAGCCCAAGTATATCGTAGCACCAGTGGGCATGAATGGTCTCCACGATCAGTTCAGACTCACGGTGCTTCTGAGAAACGCAGTACAGATGAATTGACTTCAGAGTGAGAAAGCCGATTATCTGTGGGACGCACTTATACCGGCTGCTGTCATAAATGTCTTCATTTGAACACTACAGAGCACTGGTGAGCTTGTGTTGCCTGATCAACGCTCAACAGTCGTTAATCGTAAAATATTTTCATTAACAAAGTGTTGCATACCAGTTTAATGCGTTACAAACAAACGAACAAAGGAACTAAATGTCATGTCCGGTCTAGGCGAGCTAAATGCAGAGGACATTATGAACAAAGAGGTACAGTAGTGACACAGTTAAGCTCTTACCCAAAATATGATGTTAAATCCAAATATAGAATATTTGATGCAGCAGCTGACTTCCTGACCCTGCAGCTGCTGTCCTGACATCATTGACTCCAGCGCAAACTACTGACACACACAAAACAGATAATTATTCCGAAGAAAACTGTCTCAATAATGTTATTATTCACAGGAAGGGAACATCATGACGACCAACTTCACCAGCGCCACGTAATATCATCAGCGCCTAAATCATGTATTGAGTTGCGCGTCATGGGTGTCAAATCCGCCGACACTGCGTATCTGACAATAACAGCCCCTTTATTCCTGCACTTGACTCACTGCTTTGATTGACAGCACTAGTAACCAATCAGCAGTTGCGCCTGGGTCTTCCCCAGCGCGAGACCCTCCCCTCACGTCCCGCTCGAGGAACAGCGTTTATGCACCAGAGACAAGTGTGTGTTAAATGCATTATAAACAGTTAATTAGTGGCTGTCTGAATATATGAACAAATTAAAAAGCCTGTACTTTAATGTTATGATACGACAAGAAACCAAATATATGATGTATTAATAAGACCGATGTTACAAGCTCACCCTGCAAACATGAGACAGCAGCAGATCGTCACCTCACTTCAGTAAACAGAGCTAAACACACAGGCCAAACGCTGATCCTGTCCCTGCTGAAACACTTCAAAACACTGAATTTGCCTGAAATAATATCAGACGTGTATTTGGACAGTAGGCATGGACAACCAGCAACAATCTTTCAGTTTCATATAAAGCTTAATAACCAAGCTAGTGAGACTGACAGCTGCTGCATGCCTGCCTTCATTGACTTCAACCAAATCAAGGCATGCCTCACTTTCACTGCATGTAACTCAGCAATGCAATTTAGCAATGCAACCACACATTACGTGATCAGGTCATGACGCTTGTATTCATAGAAGTTCAGAGGATTAAATGATTGACGAATACTCATAGGCAGTGTAAACACTTATACTTATACTTACCAATATGGAATGTATTGGGAAAACGGAGGTAAGCGTACAGCAATACAAAACTTATGCAAAACCACATGACGCTCCATGAAGTAACTTCGTGGACGTTTTCTGCTCTCAACAAAATCAACAGTCTTCATTGTTTTACATTTACATTTGCGTATTTGACAGACACATTTATCCAAAGTAACTTATAGTGTATTCAAACTATACATTTTATCAGTATGTGTGCTCCTTGAGAATCGAACCCACAACCTTTATGCTGCTAACACAATACTCTACCAGGTGAGCCACAATTGATAGATCACTGTTGTAGTTTCAACAACAAAGGGGATCAAATACAAGCTTTACAACAGTCAAGCACATAATCCAACGAAAAGAAACAAGCTCTTCTGTCTACCCACCTCCTCGAAGGACAGTCCTGATTTAGACGTCGTCAGAAGAGATAAGCACCTTTAGCTGCTATGACTTCACCTGCTTAACAAAAGAGGGAAGACAAACAGAGCAGACTGCCACCTAGTGGACTCACAAACGCAACATTTCACACGTTTACATGTGAAAGTGACCTATGTGTCAGATATGGTAACTTATACCCGAAATGTGACCTCTGCATTTAACCCATCACTGGTGAGGAGTGAACACACACTGCAAGTCATGAACACACACAAACACCAAGAGCAGTGGGCAGCACATTGCTGCACCCTTGGAGCAATTGGGGGTTAGGTGCCTTGCTCAAGGCACTTTAATTGCAACGCCCCAGTGCTGGAATCGAACCAGCAACCTTCTGATTACAAACCCAACTCACTAACCAGTAGGCCACAACTGCCCCTGATGTCTACATTTGGCAGACGCTTTTATCCAAAGCAACTTACAGTACATTCAAGTTATACATTTTATAAGTACATGTGCTCCCTGGGAATCAAACCCACAACCTTTGCACTGCTAATGCAATGTTCTACCAACTGAGCTGCAGGAACACACAAAAATAAATACATTTATTCTTATAAATATTACGGACACAATTTTTGCATTTCTATGTTGAGCAGAAGTAGATTTTTGCTGTTCAGCACAACATGAAGTAACCTAATCACAATAGTTAGTTATCTGAAAAAAGCTGTTATTTGAAATGTACACCTGAGCAACTGCACCCCTTCCTTCATCGCCCCACCTAATATTACAAACACACTATGCAACACCAGCAAAGACTAGAAGCTGGGGCACACGCCCCCTATTGCTGATTGGCTGCAAGAGTGCCAATACACAACAATTTATTTTGTATCTCTGGGCGGATTTTAATACAGAATCTGCAGAATGCTTTTAAAAATGTGTTAAATTAAGCTGAAATACAAGCACACAAGTGTTTTGCAATCAAATGTTTATTTTCCCGAACTTCAATGAAAGCCTGGCTGTGACAGAAAACCCTTTTGAATGGGTCATTTGTCTTCTGTAAACATTTGCCTTTATATAATCAACAGGTTTAAATCAGGCCTGCATTTGGTTGGTAATCAGTTTAAACATTAGCTAATGTCTCCACAGGTCTAAAGGAGCACAACAGCTCGTCACTGTGGAACCTGCCAAAAAACAGGAAGGACGTATACCTGGTCAGGAGAAAAACACAATGGCAAACAAGAGATTTCAGGAAGGGAAAAAGACACCCCTACATGTTTTAAAAATGACATAATACTGACTAAACACCAGCTCTAGATTCACTCACGAACACAAGAGACCGTTAGAGCTACTTACAGCTCATGATATTCATGCCGAATATTTGATCAGGTGTCGAACAAACAAACAGCACATTTAGCAGGGAAAGTTTGTTATGCCCACTGCTGTAACTGCATAATATTTCAGTTTAGAGGACTGTCATTGAATGTGAATATATTGTACTCTTGAAATACCGCATGTTATCTTGACATATTATTACTGTATGTGCTTTGACATTATCATGTTATGAAACCAGAAACGCATGAGAAATATTTTTTCAGTAACAATGACATTTTAAATTTTTTAAGCTTTAATAATTTATGAAATTACTTTCATACATCTGGAAAAAACGTCTGGTAAATGCTGCCAGTGCATCCATTTAAATACAGTTTCCTACCAGTTTCTGTTTTAATGACATGGTTTTACTTCTCTGAAAATGTACAAATTTCAAGAATTATAGTTCGGGTCTAAACTCTTAAATTGACTGGTGATGTGCAGAGTTTAGATTCTCTAACAATGTATTATTTTGTACATATGACTCCCAAATAAAATCACATATATGCTGCTTTGAGTGAATTTCACTTCTAGTTACATGATAAAGAGTGATTGACTTTGACAAACTCAGAATTTTCTATATAGAATTGAAAAATAAAATATAGTTCTATACCATCTAAGTTATACACAATTGAGCTTGTGTAAATGTTATCTAATTAAATCACAGTAATTATAATATTACTCTAATAATATCTAATATCACGTTGAAAGATGAAACAGGAGACAAAACTGATAACTTTGATTTAAAATTAAACTATGCTTAAATAAATCAGTTTATTAAAAGTTCTTAATCAAAATTCAAAAAATTCAAAAGTTAACATTTTACAGATATAAACACCTTTATCCCATCCTTACATACAAAATAAGGCACTACAATATACAAAATATCATACAAACAAAAATAAAATGACATGTACAACTTCTGTTTCAAATATAAAAAGATAAACCAAACATATTTTGGTGTACCCAAATAATTTCAGAATCCAACCATTAGGTTGTGAATTAAAGGCAGGGTGGGCAATTTGTTCCAGAAACATTTTTTGTTGCGTTGGTTGAAAGTCTCTTCACATCCTGATAGCAATCACTAAGTGAAGTGAAGTGGTCTAAATATATATATGTATGCATCGACACATGTACTCCACCTCCTGTCAAAGGCGAAGGACAACATAATGTTCGTCCAATCATTACATTTGGTCCGAATGCATTGATAGGATGTTCCACTTGCCTGTGAAACTATGTATTTGCATACCTCCACACACCCTGCTTGTGCAGACAGTCTTCTGTCATCAGCGTGTTCATGTGTGTTGGAGGAGGCGTGGCTTTGGAGAGAGCTGTGAAGGGATTCAGGGCTGCTTTCAGACCTTGCTTGCTATTGCCAGCCTCTTCAACTTGTCTACCCTACCTTCAAGCTCGGCAATCAAATATTTAATTCTCTAGTGTCCTGTAAATAAATTCTGTGCACACTAGTCAAAAGACGCTGAGCTCAACAAAATGATGCAAAAATTTAAAGTGGTCATCTAAACCAACAAAAGTAGGTCATCAAAATCAAATATATTAAGATAGGCTTAATTTTTCTTTTCACAGGCAGTTGTTACCAAACATGATAGTTTCAAATTTTAAAAGCTTTAAAAAAAACAATTAGACATTTTAACATCTCTGCCCCCACTTTAAAAACATTAAACCATTAAAGAAGAATCAGTAGCAGTCAACAGCCCTCCAAATAATAAAATACCTATAAAATATAAAATCTACACAGGGCTTTTTATTCTGTCAGCTGTGTTAGTTTTGTCATTAAATACACTGTATAGTCTAAAGTGTTCCAGATATAAAAGTTATATCGTTGCCTTTTGACTTGAAAACGTGCATACGTAAGATTTCAAATGTCACACTCTCTCTCTTTAAATGCATAATTACAAAATATACACATTTGCAAAAGAAGGCAATTAAAGTACACTGATCATTGATCTGTATGTCTCAGACAGAGTGATACTGTGATTATCGCTGTATTTTACAGGCGAGAGCTGATGTCATAGGAAACCATGTTCATCCAAACCTTTCACAGAAACAGGGTTCCATCTGGCAGCAGGTTTACTGCTGACATGGACTGAAACACAAAATAATATATTTCAACATTTCATAATATGCTTAGACATGAGCTGATAAATACACCAATCAAAAACAAAGTCTAAACAGCGTACTGTACACATTAGTAAGGGTGGGCTATACACAGTGTATATTGATGTTACCTGGTGCTGGTGCTGGTATGCCTCTGGAGTGCTGTGCTACCTGTGATTCTGAGCGAGCTGATGAATCACTTTCACCAGATGAAGTCTGATCTCTACTGTCTGCCACCATATAAACTGCTGCTCTTGTTTTATGGTATTTGGCACGATATGTGTCAGTCATGCAGTTATCCACAGAAAAATAAGTGGTGGGAAGTGCAGAAGAGCCGACTGGAGATTCTGGATGGGTGCTGAACTTCTCTTCACCCTCACTGGCTGAAAGATCATTCCTCTCCTGGTCAGAGGAACCAGATCTGGAGCTTGTGTCTGATGAGAGCATATTTGATTCCTGCCACATCTGTAGGTTTGTGTGGGACAGAGCAGAGCTGTTTCTGGGAAGGCGTTGAGGTCCGGGTGGAGAGGGGTCCTGTGGGAACTGTCGCCGGGTCTCTGAACTCAAAGCGTGGGGTTTTGGGGGTATGGGTGGAGCTACAACGTGGAGTAAAGTCCCAGAGGTAACGTGAGGAGCTGTGTCAGTGTGTGATGATGAATCGTCCAGTTCAGAAAACGTACCAACAAGATCATCTGAGCTGTTCCACTCTGAGCTGCTGCTTTTGGTAAAATAAGGTGGAGTGGGGTTCCCATTGACTACATCTACTCGCTCTCCTGAGGTATTCTCAGCCCTGTTTTTACCAGGGTTGAATCTAAACACTTGTCCTCTGCAGGAGGAAACACAAAGTTGTCACTGAAATACTAAAAACGACCCATAGCAGCTCATACAGAAGGCACTGGAATGAACTGAATTTAAATACATTACTGACCTCAATATCATACATGTACGTTACGGCCTTTACAAAGTTTACATGGATTTTAATGGTGCCTAAACACTGATTGTTACAAAACTAAACATCACACCAGATTGTTTTTATTCTAAAGACAATCAACACAAACACACTTTAAGCAATACTTTCCAGAAAGATAATTTGTTAGGACTAATAACTGACAAGTATTTCAGCTATTATGCTTTATGCTACTTCAGTATATGAACCAAGGTAAAGCAACGTCACACATGCACTTAAAACCCGCCATGAAATGTTTGTTAAAACTCATTTCACAACTCAGAATATGTTTAGCATCATCTGTGTGTCAAGTGCTTCGCACTCGGTTCTGCATGTCCAGTTTTATGTATCTGAATGTTCAGTCAAATGATAAAACAGCTTACCTTGGAATAACAGGACTCATGGAATGATCTAGAGTTTTCTGATTATGGTCACCTGACAAGATAATTAAGCAAAAACACTTTATTAGTGGAGTTGAAATATAAAATCTGCACTGAAGAAACAGTGTTAAAAAGAGGGCAAACATTGTCCACATAGACTGAGGCAGAAATCTGACAGGTGTGTTCAGACGCTATGTAACGGGTCAGGACTGGAGTTCTGTGGGGATTCAGTGAAGAAATCTCACAGTTGGGAGGGCAGTGCTCTGTGGGGGGTCAATCTAAACCAGACAAGCCCAAGCAGAGAGGTCAGGCTTGGTCATTCGGTTCAAACCAGCCTCTTGGTGTGCAATCCCTATGGCTAGTTAACAATGAGCTTAAAGGGTAAATGTGACCACAGAAGTGCCCGACCATGTCACACGTCTGACATGCATGACAGAAACACATGCACATCTGCATGACAGAAACACATGCACATCTGCATGACAGAAACACATGCACATCTGCATGACAGAAACACATGCACATCTGCATGACAGAAACACATGCACATGCAATGCTTGAAGAAGAGTCGGATTCGTCATGGTACCACCACTTTCTTTTCCAATCATCACAACATCTTTTCCAGCATGACAGGAAGAACTTTTACAGTATCTGGCACAATACAAGCCTATGGGATTTTGGCCTGTCCTTAACCAGTCTTATCATCTGAAGTATCATGTTTACAGTCACAGATTACATTCTGAAATTCAATGACCAGAGTTTGTTAGAATGCCCTAGCAAGCACCATTAACGACAGGCTGTAGACATGTTCACAAACACTAGAGGGCACAACAGTACTTCCTAAAGTGTCTACTGGAGTCTCTTAGCTGTTAATATACACAGTACTGAGTGTAGCCTTGCAACACATTATAGCGTTCATATAATCTTCTGTAAATACTATAAAGTCAGACACAATGACTAGATATTAAAACCTCATAAAAACTCATCTGTCTTTCATACAGGAACTAAATATCCTAACTAGATATCCTTAAATGAAAATAAAAATCAGCTTTTTAATTAGTCCTACATTTTTCAATTTATCTCACATTGGTCAATGGTCTTCATCTCAAGAGCCCTGAGATTCAGTCAGCTGTGTGTGTGTGTGCGTGCGTGCGTGCGTGCGTGCGATGTATTAGCACACATTTCTTTCTCTACTTGTTATTTTTTCTCAGCGCATTAACACTAAATCCCTTCGGCCAGCTTGCAATTATGAGAGGATTGGACTTTAGAACCCATTTTCTATGTTTTTTTCCAAGCTTGTCATGTTTAAGCTGCTAAGCCTCATGTAAAGAAGCTCTTTTAAAAAGAGACTAAACTGAGTGGGTGTTTCTCTTGTAAACCTGTAAATTCTTGTTTACAGTCTCTTGTTTACAGTCTTACATGAGGTGGTTTGGGTTGACAGCTCAGTCTTGAGCATCTGAATTTTGTTCCTCTACATAAGTTTTACATGAATGTAAAAAGGCACAAAAGTAATTCTTTGGGAATTAAACTAATGATCCTGGATCCATCCATTGCCATGTTCTTCCAGGTGTAGTTTTCCTTGTCTTATTAAGCAGCTCAGTCTGGATTCATTACAGCTGGCTTCATTACTAATGGTAACAGCTATATGTACCTGCTTATTATGGATGGCAATCACCAGCTGTCATTAGATTACATTAACCAATGTTCTTAAAGCACTATATACATGAATGAGCCCCTCTTTATCCTCATTAATATTAAATGTTCCCTGAAGCCCTAAACATTATCACACATGCATATAGACAGCCACACGAGTAGCATCAGAAGCTGAAAAACTCAGGGCCAGTACAGTCCCTTTACCCTTAACTCAACCCTGTGACCCAGTGTGCAATGACTACCAGCGAAACACCTGAGGGATTCTCCTGCTTTACTCAGTTCTTACAATTAAGTGAATCAGACCTGTAAAAGGTTCAGCTCCAAACTCTGTATTTTACTTGTTTTCATCACTGCTTTTTATTTCACTGCTAAATGGAAATACGACTCCAGATGCTATGACTGATGAAGTGATGCTTTCAAATATAAAGATACATATCTCAAAAGACTCAACTGGATCTCTCAACCTGTCAAAATATATACTGACAAATGTAGGCAGTTATGATAGTATTGCAGAGTCAATTAATAGCCAACAAACGTTATTTTGTGAAATGCTTTGCTTTTCTAATGCAGTGACATTCATATACAGTATTTATAAGTCTGCCTTTAGAGTTTAGAAGAAATAAACACGGTTAAAAGGTAAATCATGTAAAAACCCTCAAGAGCAGCAGGCGATTTACCGTTAAAACCCAAACAAACACTCAATTAATGTAAAAAAAAAACACACGGCGGTCATTAACAGGCTCATGCTGCAGTGAAGACCCTTAAAAGACACAGACCTGTCCTTTCCACTTTACTTTACCCACAAAGCCCCTTAAACCCCTTCAGCTGGGGTAAACACACCAAACATCACACATGGCACACAAACACCCCACAGTGCTGACACTAGTAGAAATGATTCGTTCTCCAGCACGACCCCATCGTCACCTCCCCAGTTCATCTGGATCATCACTGCTGATAACAGTCTGTGATGGGGCGGTGTGGGCTACATGTTTAAATCCCACCTCCATGACACATTTACATTTAAGCATTTGGCAGACGCTTTTATCCAAAGCGACTTACATTGCATTATACTACACATTGTTTCTAAGTAGGTGCCTGGGATCGAACCCATGACCTTTGAGCTCTAACCACTGAGCTACAGGACACCACAGCTTAGTGTGTCTAGACATGGCAGGACACATCAGAGGCTTCTGTATTTTGCAGAGCAGGAGTTAAACAAAGTGTCAATGATCTGAGAAATATATTTGTTTTGAAATATAATTGTTACATTATAAATTCACATTGTTAGTTTCTGTAACTCACATTCTGTCAATTTGATTCTTTTGACTTTATTGTATTTGATTTATATTACTCACTGCTGTTTTGTATACAATTAGTTGAACACACCAAAATTTGTACATGTTGCCTTGTCTTAAAATGCACTTTTATGCCCGTTTATTCCATCTGAACTTTCTTTATCTTCAGCTTCGTCTTGTCAACACATTCAGCTGCTGTGTTGTCGAACACTTGAGCATTAAGCACTTTCTTTGCCTTCAACACAACTAACACACAGCCTGTCATACTTCTTATATATATATATATATATATATATATATATATAAACTCTTTTTATATCCAAGCTACAAACAGCATGTTATTTTTGACAAGACTTTACTGTATCTCCTCTGTAGTGTAACTGTAACAGGATGTTTACCGTAGAAGATGGATGAAGGTGAGATCTCTGCCTTTGAATCTTCAGACCTCCTCTGGTAGTTCAGATCCCTAAAAATATACAAAGCATTGAACTCAGTACTTTGTCTCATGCTGGACTTGGCTGTGTACTTTGGGGAAGTCACACTCAATGGTTTCTACTCCATTTGCATTTTAATGGTGCATATGTGAAAGCAGCAGTATCAAATGTTTGTCTTTCACTATGACAGAGTTCAAACCTGTCAAAGGTTTAAAGAATTCATATTAATATTAAAAGTAGTTTATCTATTAGATGATAAACATCATCATGTCATATCCTGCTCTATATAACACAGGTTTAACCTTTTGTATTAAACATTATTTTGTTTTTTTATACATGTATGTAAGCTTCAGTAAACACTACTTAATAAACAGACATTTCAGCTTTGAAGGTTAGTTCATCCAACAATTCTGTTTACATTTCCTAGTGTATGAGTGTATGATTTTTCTTTTCTTTTTACTGTAAGCATATTTAATGTTAAAAGTATGGATAAACATTATTATTATTTCCTCTGTGGAACACAAAACCAGCAGTTATGAGTGATGTTGACACCGCTGGCAGCAGAGAAGTGACAGAGGCTGTGAGGAAAACAAGCAACTGCCATGTCATCTACACTGCTAAGCTTTCGGTCTTTACAAATAAAGGAAAAAACTGCAATAAAAGAAGAAATGGTGCATCTTGGTACTTTAATATTTTTTCACCTATCATACAATTTAATGTTCAGTCATGATGGACATTCATATACTCACAGAGTTTATATGATACTCCAAAGTATTTCAAAAGATACCATGCTCATAACAAAACCACTGTAATTTTGTTCCTTTTATGGTGCTTAAAAAAATCTTAAGAGTCTACAGATGTCATTGCTTTTTTTCTAATGCCTTCTGACCCACAGTCTCACTCTGCTGGACATCCCAGAAAACAGCATGTAAATCATCAGGGTTGTGTTACTCACTTTACATCATTTTGACATTCAGTCTGATCTCTGATCTCTTGTAAACACATTGATGTATGACTCCATGTTGAATGCAAACATCCGGCTGCTCTCTCGGTTGAGGAACACTTACCTGGACTGTTTTACTTCTGCTGTCGAGTGCATTTCTTTCTTGCCCACGTTCTCCACCACAGGAGAGTCCAGGTTAGCTGAGCTGCTGCTGAGACGATCGCAGCTTTCGTATCCAGACTCAGTGCGTTGCATCTTCCAGTTTTCATTTCTAAAGACCAGGCTGTTGACGGTTCCTCTGACTCTTTCTGGAGGTCCACATCCTTCAGACTCTAGGGAGCTTCTGCTGCCCATGTCCTGTCTCTGCTCATCCTCATAGATTGTCATTAAACTTTTGGGTTTGCGTTCCTCACATCGGCTCCATGCTAACTCCTCTCTCTGCTGATGTGATGTCTGTCTGCGTGAGTTGTGGTCGTTTAAATTACTGTCACTGTTAAGAATGCTGTCGACATTCAGTGCCTCACGCATTGGCCTCCATGCGCGATTGGTGCGACTGCGGGACCCTCCATAAGTCCGAGATTCCTGACTGCTGTCCGTATCGTAGCCATTGCAGATGTCTAACCTGTGAGAGTGTCCGCCGCTGGGTGGATGGACTGGGCCTCGGGGCTGGGATTGGGAGAGCGGTTCATGGCTGTTATGAGCCGGCCAGCGCTCTGTTTTTATCGGCCCCCGGCCCTGACTGCTGTACAGACGAGGCTCCAGATGTTTGAAACCATTCTCAGGAGGGGACAGCGAGCGGGAGTAGGGCTTCTCAGGAGCTAAATCTGAAGAGAAAATACATTTACAGTTCCATACATTTTCAGCCACACACCTTTTGGGTTAGCAAAATCAGTACGTTTTAGTCTTAAAGGAATTGATGAATTGGCATTTGTAACATTACGTGGCTTGGAACATATGGTATCAACGTAACAATTATCTACTGTATATAGTCAGGTCTAAAAATCAAATGATCATGTTTTTCAGCCCAGTTTTGACGCACCAGCACTGCACATTGTAAATGTTGCCCACATCTAACACACCAAACTTAGCAGCTCATTAGGAGAGACTGAAGACCTAAACCAGGCGTGTTCAATAAAGCAGACACATATAATGTGCAGTGCTGGAGTCCTCCGGGATTGAGCTGAGAATAACTGCTGGACCTTCTCTCTTGTGAAGGTGAAAGAGTGACCCTCTGTGGGCAGAACAGTGCTGATACTGCCTCCATTCATGTACTGGCAAAACAAATTCTGCAGCAGTACAAAATCTGGAATGCTGTAGTGCCACATTGCCAAGTGAAGTATATGAGCTTAAAACAAACAGCATTATCTCATCGATGCAGTTTGTGTTGCAGCCCTCACAAGAAACACACACTGAAAATACAAACTGACTTAGAATGAATTCTCAAACAGCCCACAGTTAACTCTCTACTGATGAAAAGCAGTCTGGTCAAAGATCTTCGTGCTGAAGGCATCAAGGCTGCCAATAAGCCATATACCAGCTCACAAATGGTGAAGGAAAGTCAAGCAGCTTGGCCTGCAAATCATGATTTTACTGCTTATGACTAATAAAACGAGACAGTAATATTGGTCATGTGACACTGTGGTGGGCCAATGAAATTGATCAAGCAGTGGCGAGCCATTCTGATCCCTTCATTCATGTTTACACAGCCCTGTTACATGGCTTATACATGCCAATTAAAAGATGGGGGCTTATAAGTGGTTAAATGACTGTATGTGTCAAGGCATAAGTAAAACCAGTTGTTCAATAAGGCACCACATCATGAAACCTATATAGAAGTCTCATGCTTCTAACTAATGACCTCTACTATACGAGTAGCAATAATGTCACAGAAGCTCCACTTATAGACAATGTACTGTATACATTTCAAAAGAAGAACCGCATTGCCTGATATGAACCATAACTTGCACTGGAAGAGAGAGTTCCCCAGCACAGGCTGTGGTCCCACAGATCCCTGGACTCATGTCAAAGGTAATCTGTGTTTTCAGCACTTCTCACTCACCCCGGATTACATAAGCAACGGCAGAGCACACAAGTGTGGAATAAACAGAAAGTGTCTGTTAAAAGCCCCGAGTGTCACTTCTCTAAAGAAGACCACAAAGACTTTTTTTTAAATCATTGAAGTATTATTGTACACATTCATAATGAAATGTCACAGGTATTGACTGGGCAAAACTCGCCACCATTTGTGGGTTCAGGCCAGATTTTAACAAGCACATGAAATTTTCACTGACTGTTTAGGATTTTCTGGATTTTTCCAGACTTAGAAATCGGTAGTTTATAATTTTCTGATATTTCCACATTCGTCATTATCTTTATGACGGTTTTGACCCTGTATCATTACACAAACAATGCAGACTGAGATTAACACATCAACGTTTAATATTTAAGGTTAAAGGATTTGGGGGAAGAACCACTAATATCTTTGCCCAAAACAGTGGTTTGACTCACCCCGATGTCTGAGTGCCTCAGCTCTGGTTTGTGACCTGTCAGAATCACTCTTCGTAAGGTTGACTGGACGGCCTTCTTTTGGCAACTCCTTCAGAACCTCTCTGAACCGACTCTTTGGATCAAGGTTCATCTTTACTGCAAGACAAACAATTCATGATCACATTGTACACTTTTACTAGTACTGTGGCAATTTTACACATTTTCTGTTGTTCCTGAGATATGCTGCTAAATAGGTTTTCTGCTTCTATTGAGGTCTAACTGAGGTATTAACAAACAGGCGTGAATTCATAAGCTTATAAATCATCATACAGTCTGAATGTGATTGTTTTTCTATACAGCAGTTCTGAAATGTTAATGCAGTCATTAAAAAAGTATGTTTTATGGCTCTGCTGTAAAATCCATAAGTAGCACCCTTCAAATAATGTGTTAGTGTACACTAAAAATCACTAAGACAGTGAGAGAGAAGTGTGGCCCCTGCACTCCTTAAATCCACCCCTGAGGGAAGGACAGGAGAACACAAGAACATTAACTGCAAACTGTGTGTGTGTGTGTGTGTGTGTGTGCGTGCTAAGCTATTTGTTGTGCTGAAGGAGAAAAGCAATGAAGTGTTACGAGACAGAGAGAGAGAGAGAGAGAGAGAGAGAGAGAGAAACAGTTGATAGTGAAGACAAAGAACATCTGCTGTACAGTATAACAAATATCTCATACTCAGGTGAAAGGAGACAATGATTTTAGGGGCCCCCAGGAGCCCATAACAACTTTTCATTTTTCCTATAGCAATATACAGTCAGGGGGCCCAGAATTCCTCAATACAGCCCTGCTCATAAGAGTCAAGACTATGAGAGGTTCATAAACACAGTAAAAACAAAGAGGCAAAGACAGTTCCTGCAGCTGAAAAAACATGACCATATCTCTGTGATATTACATCTAAACTTCAAAAACACTCCAAGATCTCCTACTGAACCTCCCAAAGTTTAATCAGGATAGTATTTGGACACTTAAGCCTCACTGTATGAATGTTATTGCATTAGATAATCATCAAATCATAGAAGACATTACATAAATTACAAGCACACTTTATAAAAACAAAACATTTTACAAAGACAAGTTTGTGTTTAATCATAAAACACCCGTTAACACTTTACAATAATGTTACATTTGTTAACATTAACCTAAAAATAGGCAACATTGTTTATAGCATTTTTAAATGTTAATACAAATACAGTTGTTGATTGTGCTTATGTTAACAGATGTTATAAAATGATCAGTAAAAGCTGAAAACACTAACTGAGATGAAGAAATTCTGAATATATATTGTTGTTAATTCATGCTAACTAATGAGATTAATAAATGTTACCTAACATACTGTACATTTAAGATTAAGATGATGTATTTGGACACTTTCATGTTTTCAGCCTCACTGGATCATGGTTGATACTGTACTAGAACATCTATCGAGGAAACTGACTACATCGACTAAAAATGATGCTGCTTAAAGTTGATGACAACTTAAATGATGCTTGTGCTTTTCTCATAACTAAGTTTGTTTTATTTAATACAATGAAATTCATTAATTTTACGTGTGGCTTAAGTACCAAAGATGTTGATGATGGGGCCACTGCATGTCATTTTAACAGTGCTATCAAAACAAATGTAAATATATCCATGATATAAACCTAAAGCACAAACGCTACGTTTTTTCGTTTACGTCACATTTTATTACAGCTTTCCTCAAACTGCAACTGTGCTCCTGAATTGCTGCAGACATTAGTAAAAAGTCATTCTGTGCGGCTTTTCCAAGACAAAGGGAATATTTTTATTGCCTAATAAGGTCAAAATCCATTTGATCAAAGTTGATCCAAGAGCTTTTAGTGGAAAATCTTTAGTGAAACTTGAACAATAAAAGAGTCATTAGGCTTTATATTAAGCTTCTGGAGTCAAAGGTAACCCATCCGCCTGAAGTTTATCTCTGTTCAAACATGCTGTACATCTTTCTGATCCTCTGGGCATCAAATTACTTTGTAGGGCAAAGAGAGTGTTTCATCCTGCAGAGAACACTGCATCGCTCATGAAGAAAGGATGAGGTCTCGCTCAGACAGGTAAATCAAGGTAACGGAAATTCCTGTCTGCTGTGTTACTTTAGGACACTTCATACTGAAGTGAGGGGACATTGATTCTTGATCTCATTCAAGAGGAAAAGAGACACAAGAAACAGTGATTTAAACAAACACTGTAGTGTATAGTATGAGGGAAGGGGCAGAAATCAGTTTTGTTTCCAGTGTACTACACATACTCCCAGCATGTGAACGCACCACACAAACACCATCTTGAGAAGAGTTCAGATGCATCGCAAGAGATGCAATGAACATGAGCTGCTCTCCACAGGCAAACGCTCTCAAAATAACTGCAGCCAGCCTCATGCAAGAAGCCAGTGAAACCTCATCAACAGCAGCTCTGTGATTTAGAGTGCATTCATAACAATCACAAAGCATTTCATGAATGGTTTGCAATGGATATAAACGATCCAATCACGTAAACCTTTAGGCCAACCAAACTCTCATGTCAATCACCCTGCGATTTAGTTCAGTAAGCCACTGTCAGCTACCAACCACATATTTACTATCTGCCCTGTAATTGTAATTCTTCAGGTCTGTATATGGTGTGACTGGTTTACCTGGTCCTCTGCCGCGGCTGGTCTGATTACTGCCACGACTGAAAACTGAAGGGGGCTGAGACTTTGGCTTCAGAGTTCCATGATTTGAGAAGAACGCAGCCAGATTCTCCCGAGTCAACTCTAACCTCCTACCACCCAGTACAGGAGTACCTGAGAAAAGACAGAGAGAATTATTTGCTATCAGTACTGATTCTAACCAACAGTACTGGGACGGATCAATAGTACTGGTTAGATATGGGTTTAGTGTGCAGCAGTGTGTGTTAGTATCTGTTGAGTGTTTGTAACGTTTATCACATATCTGCTGCGGTTGAGTCTGTGACACAAACCAGTCAGTCTTTAATACACCAGTGCATGCCGTTGCATGTGATTTACCCACATATGACAAACATGTTCCTGGACCAACATTTCCTGTTGGTCATGCAGCAACAATTAAATCAACCAATCATAGTTTAGAGTTAAATAGAGTACTGTAAAAAATATCCTACTTGTGTAAATATGCAATGTTACAGTTTTTAAAGAACTAATCAGTATATAGTGTTAACAAAACTTACATCAAACAAAACAGCTATAGAAGCAATAGAATAACCAGTTTCATTTCTTATTCTGTTTACAGTTAAAAGTATGTTAGCAATAGCAAGCCAGCTTAGAAAGCATAAGATCCTTCACAGCTCTCTCCAAAGCCACGCCTCCTCCAACACACATGAACACGCTGATGACAGAAGACTGTCTGCACAAGCAGGGTGTGTGGAGGTATGCAAATACATAGTTTCACAGGTAAATAGGACATCTTGTCAATGCATTCAGACTGAATGTAATGATTGGACAAAGATTTTAATGTCCTGCACGTTCCACAGAAGATACCTTAATATATTTAGACCATTTCACTTAGTGATTGCTATCAGGATGTGAAGAGGCTTTAAACCAACACAACAAAAAATGTTTCTGGCAGACAATCAAGTGCCTTTAATCACTGTTAGTGGTGCATTAATCATCTTATGACTGAAACTAATTACAGTAGTTAACACATTACTGAGAGCTCTGACAGCAGTCAGTTGTTGTCAATCAATACTAACATTAATAGACTCGCATCATTATATCATATAATAAGACAGGAAGCACAGAGCTGATCCTGCAGTCATTCTGCAACATCATATTTTGAGACTCATGAGACAAATAAGATAGTATTAAGTATTAAGCATACTTAATCTTCTTAATTAATTTTACCATTAATACCCGTAACTGTCATCGTGCATCACTCTTACTGTATACTCTATTTGTCAAAAACAAACCAATTTGTGTAAGAATACATCTTTAGTTTAATTCATTACTTTGTGCTGAATAACACAGACAGAAACATTAAAATATAACCTTTTAAAATAAGGCCTTTCTTACCAGGTGTTTCTCCATTGATGGACGTCTTGTTTTGGGTGGTGGTGTTGCTGGGCCGTGGGGCATCATCAGTGGTCACTGGGCTACCATTAGGGTTCGAGTAGAACAAAAGCAGGGGCTGGAAGTGACCTTTGATGCATTTGGTGACCACATCTTTCCACCTGGAGCCAACCTATCACATTAGAAAAATACACATATTTAGTTTGTGAGTTATAAATGTAAGAAATATTACAAATGTAACAGCTATGATGCAACAACACCACCATAGTTTAATGTTGTGATGTGCTATTCATCCAATGTCTTCAACTATAATTAAACATCAATGTGTGTAGGCCTCGGGATGTTTTAGGTAAGAATATGTTTACAGCACAGTTGTACTACGCAAGTCTCCCCAGGCAAACAGATGGGACCTTCCTTCTTACTTAATGAACAGAGAGAGAGAGAGAGAGGGAGGAAATGAGGTGGATTACTTCTAAAGAATTTAAAACTCCCGTATACATGTTTTTCCAAGACATGCTGTATCATTAGGCAGTGTGGTCTTTGTACACTGCAGTTAGTCTTGTGCACATATCGTGTGTGTGTGAGGGCGATTCATCTGGACAGAAGCTAACAGTGAGGACAGAAGCATCAGATTACTGACACACTGATAAGGAGATGAAAACCACACACTGTGTCTCAGAACACACACCTGCTGGCTGTCCAAACAGATACAGAAAAGCTTCTCAAAGACGGTTATATAGAATACAAGATATAATAGATATAATAAGAGGAACGCTTGGGTCATAATTCATGTATACACAGTATATATACTGTATGCATGTGTGGGTATAAAAGTGTATGTGTGCATTTACGGCTATGAAGATTTTTTTCATGGTGACATTTATTTTATTACAATAATGCACATTTCCCCAGCATTCATTACCCAGAATGCTCAGTAGATGTCTCACCTCTTTGACATTGGCATCATCAAAGAAAACCCATTTGGAGGATTTGGTGTGGAAGGCAAAGGCACAGTAATGTTTGCTGGAGTAACAGATCATCCCAACCAACAGAAGCTCACTCTTCTTCACCCGCTCATCTGTGACACGGTAAAACAGCTGCCAAACACACAAACGCACATTCATGTAAACAATCACACCTTTCTGCTAATGTTACAATACTAACGTTTTTGCTAGTATCACAGGCAACACGCCTGCGGTACTATGAACACTATCATTGTGTCAAACAGCAGAGAGGAACGAAATGTGAGAGACACTCAGAGGAATGCATTTAGTCAAAAACAAATGTAAATAAAGCAGCTATTGCATAAGCGACACTTGTTCCTCCACCCCTGGTTCCTGAACAGCCGGTTTTCTAAGAAGCCAATGAAACAATGGACTTCACGCTGTCTTCCTCTCCACCGTCACATGGAGAAGCAGGGAATGAATTTAGAGCTTTGTATTTGTCCGGGGGTTTCGACTGAGACTAATCCAGGGCTGGAGGGTGGCACTGTGGAGGTGGGCGTTAGGAATGAATGCTATTTTGCATCAGTGATGGTTGTGTTCAGCAGGGGAGAAGGAACCATTTGATCTTGATGACTGCTGGGCTTTGATAGCAATAAGATTCTAGATAAGACCATGTGTAAGTAATAGAAAGATGATTCACATGAAGAGAACTGAAGAGAGTAGTGACTGAAAACACACCCACATCGGCATACAAACACAGAAAGTGTCAAGAGGTAAAAGGGTCTCAGCACAGCTGTACACTCCCACACATGGCACTGCTCGTGAAAGCTGTACATTCCTTCCACTGCGGCAGATTTCTGCTCATCGAGTGTGGGCTCACTCGCACCTGATGCACTCACACGAAGAGCATAAACTCCTACTTTATACTGCACATATGCTCCAGACACCAAAATAACCTGCCTCAATGACACCAGCTGTGAGACTACGACAAAATAAAACAAGCAGCAGGAGCTGATAATAAAAGACAATAACAACTTTACATACATACCAAAGTGACAAACTTCACAAATACTTGAAGTATTTAGAACTGAAAAGTTCTAATCTTGTTTTTGTAACACAAATGTTCTACCTGACAGCCTCAGGATCTCCTGCCGCGCTTCTGTAGTTTGTGTTTTTGAGACAGGGCCAAACATCTGGCTGAATTATGATCTTGACCCGGTGGAGCAGAACACTTTGGAATATTCTGGGTTGAATTCTTACCCCTGAGAGGTTTAGGTGTGGTCCCAGAGATCGAATAACATCTTCAGTGAGGTCTGACTGTTCTGAGTCCCACACAAAGCCGATGGTCACTATGTCTGGAGAGTTCATCAGCACACGCCTGATTTTGATCCTCTGACCACAGTCACTCTGCTCAAAAACAAAAGAGGAAAAATGAATTACGATACAGAAATGTTGACGATTCTTAACTACATCCAGGTACATACGTATGCAAGCTAACTCAGCTACAACAACTCAATACTTCAGTACAAAATGTCAGATGTCTTTGTCTCCATTCAGCACATTAGATGCTCTTTGAAACACTGTCAAATAATGCTGGAAAACACAGATCATGAGGGTTTACATAGATTTGCCATGGCAGCTGTCATTTATAACAGTGAGGGGGGAACCCCAAATGCTAAGATATTCTAAAATTCCTTTCAAAAATATAGCAATTGCTTATGCTGGTAATACTGTATAATAAAATCACAGAACGCCTCCCACAGTAAGCCAATGTTCAGTGCATCGGTTCAGTAAGGTGTTTCAGTAGTGTCTGTTATGCTGCTTCTCAACGTTACTGTTGTTCGATGTGACTTCCTGTTTCTGCGAGATAAATGTAGAATCTGTTGAGAGTATGTGAAAGGAAAGCCACCCTCTCATGTTTCATCTGACGCCTTTATCACATAAAGGTTTCAAATGAAAAACAGTGTAAACTAGTTTTCCTGTAGCTCACCTGGCAAAGAATGACACTAAAATTCTGTCAAAGTCGTGGGTTTCATTTCCAGAGATTCACACATAACAAAATCTACAGCTTGTGCGTGTGGTTTGTCATTGGGTTGTGTTTGATGACATCACAGCGGTCTTACCAATCATGACAGAATTCTCTAGGCGCTAAAGCCTATACGGCAGTAAATATTAAAACTGGAGATGGCAATGTATTTAAATCATAACGAATGACGTGTGGCAGGCATGTCACCTACGGGGCAGTTCCGCAGATCTCCAACGGTGCTCGCGGCCTGCAGCAGCTCTGCAAACGTGTCTGAGCGCATCCGTTCATCTCTCCTCTCATAGAACTGTTGGCTGAAGACAATCAGCAGAACAGAAGATTCTGATCAACGGCATCATACAGTTTCAAACAGGGTTCCTATTTCATGATTCTGTTCTCAACACACAAACACAATATGTCTGGAAACAATGCTTACCAGAGGGCTGTGGTGGACACGTAGTGCACGAGCTCAGTGAAGGGCAGCGGATCGGACGATGCACCACAGCTCCTACACACTGACTGCAGGAGAACACACACAAACAAACAAACACACACACACACACACACACACAAACAAACACACACAGTGATTCATTACTACATTACAATTACAAGTCATTACTGGTATAACACATGATGTATGGTCGTAATTACACTGTGATGTAACTGATGTCTCAGTCTGAGTTTTAACACTTATATACACGTTACACATATGCTATACAACATAAATGTGTAACCAGTGTAAAATTCAGATGGGAAATAACCAACATTCCATTTTTGTCAAAGCAAAGATGACAGCTTCTCTGTATCTCCATAACATTTTACTTTGTTCCATTAATCCAGATGAGGTGGAGTGGGGAGCGTGTACATTTTCCTCTGTGTGTATTGCATCCACTCTACTCGACTGATGGAATACCACCAGTGCAGGACACTGATCAATTCTCTATTACGGAGTATAACCCTAACCCTAATGTGTAAGACAGATTATTAAGAAGGCTGTGATACCTGTTCGTAAAGCGCCATTGCAAACTTTTGATGTGTGATGCAGGACTTGGATGTGCAGGCATCTGTTTCACTGTCAGGTGCGATGTGTAGATGAATTCTTTCCAGAATATTCTCCTGTAAAAACACAGAAGACTCATGAAGAATAAGAGAAAACAATAGACAATACGGCTTCAAGTGCAGGCAGCTTATCATAATACAGGAATAGTTCACCAAAAATACACATTCTGTCATTATTAACCCTCATGTCATTGCAAAACCATGACACGTCCTCTCGTCCTATAGTTTTTTAACTAGAGGTTTGAATTTTGGAGCTCTCATTTACTTTTATATGAAGAAATAAAACGTCCTGAGTATTTCTCAAAAATGCACCTTTTGTGCGCAACAAAACAACATAAGGGTAAGTAAATAGTGATCATTTTTCATGTTGCAGGAGCTATTCTTTAAAAAAACAAATGGTTTACGTTACTGAGCTATAGTCAGACACAAAACAACAATTCCTTCACTTAGAGAAACTGATTAGATGTGTTTGGGCTGGTACAATGACACCTCTGGCAGCAAGTGAATACAAGCTAAGCTTGAGTAATTTTCTCCAAGCCTATTATCAGCTTAAATGCACCATTCAGATGGAGAAACAACAGCTCAGCACCACCTGCCCTTTCACAATGAGGTAAGATTCATTTGGTGCTTCTCCAGGAAAGGCTAAAGTTTGTTTTAAACAGATCGGTTCTACATCACTGCAAAAGGGCAACAGAAAGAGAAAGACATGATTGGCTGCATTTCCTTTCATGTACAGTTTGATAGAAAGTGTTTATTGATTGGTTGTTTGGGGTGGCACTGTAAACGGATCTTTTCTGATTTAATGACTGACTCTCTCTAGTCCAGCTGTACTGAACAGAAAATGATACAGTGCTCAGCAGGTTTACTGCAGCTAGGTGTCCTTAGAGAAATCCAACACATGGCTAAGAGCCAACATGCTTACATCAGCCTTTCTGCTTAAAGAGATGTTAGGATGCTGATGTAGTCTAGACCGAAGCACAACGTCAAATAGATGAACAAATGAAGCTGTTAAAGGCACTGATATGATTTTAAGGGCAATCAGTTTATTGTGTTCAACGTAGGCAGATCTTGCTAGAATGCAGTGGTCCTTGTTCAATTTAGACTTTCCATTATGAAAAAGTAATGCACAGATTTATATTCAATGATATAATATTAAACAATCTATTGCTTTCTAAAGTCACTTTTTGTAATGTCTATTCAGTGCTTAATTTGTCTAGCACAATAACACGTCTTCATTCTCCAGCAAATACTGACATTTGCTAATTATCGCAATTATTTTCATAATCTTTCATAACCATATCACGTAATTAATTATAATTTGAATCCACAACTCTATTAACTTTTTAGTTTACAACATTATATGTATTGGTCTGATGTTTGTCTCAGCAGGTTCAGAAATAAAGACACTTATAAAGACACTTACAAAGCACTCAGCCGCGTCATCCATGAAGCCCAGCTGAAAGCGCTGCTCATCTTTGAAGGTTTCAGCCAGGGCATTGCGCAGGTTATCTGAGGGCAGCGCCCGCTCTCCGCTGTGCTGGAACTGACAGAATATTCCCTGCAATACAACAACAAAGGTTTGATGAATTATGGCACACAGTACCTTATTAAATATTCTTTAATGACTTGATTGACCATCAGAATACCTTCAAGGCACAAAAGATACAGGAGTCCCCCAAGCAGTAGTGGTTTGAGAGCTGGCGAAGACTCCGTCTGAATATATCAAGTTGCCAAAGCACCTAACACAAGGAATTATGGGAGATTTTGTGTTACACTTCCTCACCTCACATAATGTTACATATATACATTCTAGTTCTGCCACAAAACCGAGCGAGCTCCCTACAAAGACAACATTCCTGACACAAACAAATGATGCTGCCCTATTCTGACAGCCATGTTTTCTTACACTGCCATTAAACCTACCAGGTCCTTTTATTCCTAAAACTCTCAGCAGCAAATTATGACTCAGTGTCCTTGCTTGCCAGACTGAGCTTAAGGGAAATGAGGCTACAGTATGCTGACAATTGATGGGGAATGAGAGCAGATCTGTGTGTGTGTTTGACTGGTAATGTGAGGTTACTCTACTCTGAATGTCCTTCCCTTTGGCCCCAGACAACTTAGTCTGAGCATACCATCAGTATGACATCACTGTATGCTGATGAATCCAAGAACAAGATAACAGAGTGAGAGGGAGAGATACTCTTCATCATAATGTCACCAATCATGTTCAAGGCTGACGGGTGGAGATCTGGAGGCTGACAGGCCCAGGATAAAGATGATGACAGTCTGCTGAGGAGGCTGAGCTTTAGATGCGAGTCATAAGAAAGTTTTAGCTCTTGAGGTGGGCGGAGCCAGATTATGGTTTGTTAATACCATGAATCTGACATCCCATGAAAACAGGTGAATTTGTTTAACATCATTATATTCATGTTTGCATTTCTGACAATGTTTTGCAGTGGTACAGTGATGGTATCAGATGGTAAAACCATGGTACTCACAGAACTATATATGTGTGTGTGTGTAATATAACCACAGTACATGCAAGAAAAACATGGTACTCAGTTGAAACAAATAATAACAATCACTCTTTCATCAAGTGATTTTAGTGGCAATACAAATACATTTTGATTAGCAAAAAAACAAAACAAAAGAAAAAGTAAAAAAAGAGATGAGTAATACAGTCATGGTTATGCAGCTTTAGCTTTGGGTGCATCATGTACCTGAACTGCACTGTTGAGGAAACAGCTGTTCTGTCCTGGTTCATTCAGTAATCCTTTGGTGGGAGCCAAAGACAGCATAGATCCCGGCTGGTACGACCTGGTAAGATTTCCCCCCGGTCTCCTGAAGAACTTCACCCATGCCATTGGATTTCAGGGTATCTGCTTTCCTGCTGATGCAGTTACTTGTTAAAGCAGGTAAAGTTGTATTAAACTCTTTTAGTAGAAAGCCAAATAACTGTTTAAGATTAAAGTCGTTTTTGGAATGAAGATTTTAGGAAGGTTAATTTGTGAATTTAAGGTGCTTTTTCAAGAGTCAATCAGCCAATACAAGAATTTCAATGTTCCACTGACCCGTATGAAAGATGTCTGTGCCGGACGGGATGGTTTGATCATTCCCTGGCTAAGCTTGAGGAATTCTGTGGGATGTTGTTGGTTGCTGTGGCTGTAAGGTCTCTGCTGACCTGCAGCATAGTTATGAAGCGCAGGAGGTGTCAGCAGGAATCAGTCACATCTAAAGTGTCATCCATGTCTGGAGATGCTGCTCGTGAAGCACATGTGGTTTAACACAGTTCAGTCTGTGAAGAGAAGTCACGCAAGATCTTATTTAGTTTCATGCTATTCAACCTCTCCACAAAAAAGTACATCAAATAAGTCTGTCTCATGTCCATTGCTTCCCAAAGCAATACACAACTCTACCACATTACAAACGCACCTTTACAAATCACAAATGGACAATGCATTACTATTTATTGCACCTATGAGCTATCACAACAGAACAGCTGGTATGTCAAAAGGTCAGCAGGTCAGTTCAGAAAAGTACTATTAACTTTTTTTAATGATTGTGCTTTCAACAACCAATTTCTATTGAATGAGTCTATCTGACAGGGCAGACATGCAATTATGTGATATGGCTAAAGTTGTTCTTTACCTGTGACACTTAAAAATTTGCTCGCTCTCACTACAAACATCCTGGTAACAGCAAAAGCTTTAACAGCTATTGCCAACAGTCTGGCAATGGATAGCATAACCATTTAATCTAACTCAAATCATAAAACATCTGCTAGAGTCAGCTGATTTTCAAACCTTTCACCCCTACGTAACAAACTCATCTTGTACTGCATTATTTGGACATTACATGGCTTGTTGAGAAGAGGTGTGCTATTTCTAACCAAATGGACTATATTAAGGGACCAGAATGCCTTAGAGAGCCAGTAAACAACCACCTAACAACCACCAAAAACACCCCAGCAAGCGCCTGTGTTGCCCTGGCAACCACCATAACATGACAGAATGGTGGAGGTGAGTTTTTCGCTGACCAGCACCACCCGAACTGATGCTAGGTCAGTTTTACTCAACTCTGTACTGACACGTTCAGTGCTGTGTACATAACCAAATGAACTGGTTAGCAGAATAAACTTCACATACAAGTTTTCGAGGAAACAATGCTGCAATAACACATTCTTTTAATACCAAATTCAGGACAGAATGAACACGAAGATTGGACCATAAAAGTAACACGCACACACTTGGAGGATTATGGTTAGTATGGTTGTGGTTAGAATGTTTGAAGAAAATCAGTGCTGGAACTGTTTGATGAAAACTGAGCCAAAAATAAGAGATTATTTATCACTTCTGGTTCTTTCTCAGCTTATCCTGTTGAATTCAATTTTCTTTGAGAAGAAGATACTTATACCTCCAACCAAAGATGAGCACGCAAATAAAGGTTCAAAAGGCATCAGAAGGTTTTTTACAGCAGGATCAAAATCATTGACCCTCCAAAAAGAATGTAGCATACTAGATTTAAAAACACAATGTCAGAATGAATTAGGTCATTTTTGTACAGAAGACATGCTATCAGAGCACGCACACAACTGGAAACCCGTTTGACAGCATTTCATTCACACTGGTATTTAAACCATTTAGAAGCAGATTTGACCAACTGAGCACAGTTTGACCCAATAATAGTACTTTTGACAGGCATTTAACAAGAAACAGTAAGTAAACAGGGCAAAAACAACCTAAAGCTCAGAGGTGCCCTAATGTGGCCACAGTCCACTGTAGCATAGCAACAGCATTCCAGTGTGCTCAGCTAAACCACAGTGTTGCTAAAGACTTAAAGTCAGGATTACACTCAGAGCACAGCCCTGGAGATGCACCTCACAAAAACATACATCTCACATATCTTCCATTCTCAAATCAATGTACTCGGGGCAACCACAAACTAATTAAACTGTTCATCATGTAGTTAAACTGTTCATCATCATTAACCCATTTTTAGACGCAACATTATTTAGAGGAAGAAGTTTTACAAAAACACCTAAAAGATCTGTTTTAATTTGAATACTTCCACACGGTCACAACCACTTCTGTTTGGGACTCTGAGTTTTTTAGATCACTTCTCATTTCTGGAGAAGTGAAGAAACAACCTCCACAATGCTCTGGTCTTCTCATCTCTCTGTGTGTCATGGAGTAAATCAGAGCCACCACAATCAGGTGATGATGTCGCTGAAGAGCGGAAAATGCTGACATTACAGGTGGCAACAGTTTTTTTCCTGAGATCATGAGTCTCCCGGCATGCTCATTTATCCTAGAGAGAGAGTGAGGGAGAGAGGGAGAGAGGGGAAAGACAGCAAGAGAGTGACAGAGAGAGATAGAGAGAGAAACAGAGGTACAGAGGTGCATGCCACAAACACCACTATTAGAAAGCTACAGCATCCACACTGCCTGCTGTATATATGATGAATGTAAGTGAGGACATCCCCAGCTCTTTCATGAAAGGGCATAATAATCACTTCCTGTGTTCTCAGTATGCCTTTGATAGTCCTAACTGAACACTACTAACTGACACTGTGGAATCTTTCGTGATAAAGTCTAGCTAAAGCAAAGTATTGATCTACTAAATGCATTAGCTCCAAAAAAAGATTTTCCACATCTTTAATTAAAATAAACTCTTTGAACACCAACAACAAATCAAATTTCTTTCTCACACTGAATTCTCACTACACTTGAGACATGTGAGGTACATGCATGTGCACTTAAGAGCCATTTAACCATCTTCAGTCTAAAATACATGATATAAAACATGCAACAACAGAAATGTCTGTATTCCAGAACATCTAGGAACAGCAAAACATGTACCATCTTAAGCCTGTATGTAACCAAATACATATTATACCTGAAGTAACTTTGAAGAAACAAAGGATGCTATTTTCAGATGTTCTCAAGAAGAAATGAGGGCACAAGACAAACATAACATGTAAAGCTTGTGCTCTTCAATCACTCAACCTTTGTAACAGAACTCTGCTGTAAGAAAAAAATCTTATATTTGAGCAACGATGAAACCACGAGTCGAGTCATCATACACTAGCATATTACCCAAACCAACACACATGTCAAAAGTAATGCAACAAAACCTGCCCAACCAGCAATGTCATGATGAATTGGGTTGTGTATCAAAAGAGAATAAAAATATACAGTTAAGGGAGGATTATGTATGTACAATAATCCTCCCTTACAATAATTATGTATGAGAAATAGTTGCTCAGACTGACAGACGTTACGCAACAATTTGTTTTACATTAAATTATATCTTAGCCTTTAAAAAGCAGCAGTTTCATTTAGCAGGCAGATAACTAAGAACTTTCACCACTGTAAGAAGAACATTATCCTTTTCTGATTGCAAATCCATAACAAAAATCACATTAAAAAAAGCACAGACTGGTTTAGCTCCGGTGGGTCACACCACCGAGCTGAAACACGACACGCTCCCAAAGCCCTGAAACAACACTGAGGGAGCGGCAGAATTCCCGGAGGACTACAGAATGCTGTTTTGGCTTCGAGCAACAATGCTGCAACCGTTTCCTGAGTGGACTTCCTGTTAGCTGCATGTTACGTTCCAGCACACGAGCAGTACCACCCTGACACTGAACAGGTCACAAATTCACTCCCACACATTAAAAACACAATGACCACAAATCTACCTTTTCATTGTTGCATTTTCAGAGGTGACAAACCTCTCAAACAAACAAAAATAGGATTTATGAAGACATTATCTATCCATTTTTAAACCCAAAATTGTTTATCAGTGACTGAAGTGTAATATCCTTCCTGAAACATACTCGACTTCTGAAATGTTTCCTTTCATTCCTACAGCTTGCCAATAAATGTCAAAACTACAATGCGGGCAACAACTCTCCATCCTTACATTTTCTAACTGAACATTTGCGTTTCCAACAACAGAGCTTCAAACATTCATTCAGCTTCAGTGGCTTCATGCATTAGTGGAGTGCTTAGTCAGACACTTCCAGATATTCTGAAGAGGTTTCCTTGTAAACAATAACAAATGAAGCCGCTGGCTAATATGCTGACAAAGGGTCTTTTTATGGATTCACTGATATCAGCAAAATCTCTTCTACCCTTCTGGGTTCATTAACACATGCATCTGCCAGGTTCTGTCTGAGTGACTGTATCATGACTAGCCTAAAGATGTTTACATTTACATTTATATGTTGCTTTTAACCAGAGCGACTCAATTCAGGTACACATTCTGGCAGCATATGTGTTCCCTACGAACTGAAGCCATGCATGCCAGGAACAATATATACTTCAGCAACACAGAATGAATGAATTTAATAACATGTGACAAAATTAACATGATTCACAGCCTGAAACTGAATATTTATGTTGTAATGTCTGCCTGGGTGATTTAAAAGTTACGTAATCATTGTTATGGCAGAAAAGAACAGTCATAGCCATTCGTCCGCTGCAAACACACACCAGTCATGTGCATCATACATGAGCACCACTCAGCTCAAACATACACACCCCCTTATATGACAACAATCTTCAGATTACAGTGTAGCAGCTGAAGGATGTGTTTAAACCCTACATATGAAATAATTCCTCCATTAATTCCTGACAGAAAATACCTTGTAGACCTGTGTCACAGGATATAGCTGTGAATGTATAAGACCTGATCTGAAGTCAGTGATGAAAGAGAACTGATCTGAGATTAAAGGAGGCCAGTGGAAGACATAGGCAGGTTTGTGGCATACAGGCCTAAAACTTTTGCCCTGCTCATCCTCACAACACACTAAACAAGCTCAAAATCTTTAAACTCACCCATAACACTACTGTAACTAAAGAGCCAATAAAAGCTGACATAAACCTTCAGTGCATTTGAATGCACCTGCATGCGGTTCAAATGAGACAGTTGTGGAGCAGAACTCTACAGAGAAGAGTGCAAGCAGGTGTCAGTTCAATCCATTCGAATGTTACACAAACAATTTGTGCAGATACAGATTTCTTCAACAAAATTAATCTGCTCATTAATTTGATGTTCACGGCTTCAAGTTGAGATTTCAATTAATGATTTTTTTGGAAATGAGATCAATGAGATTTTTGGAAACACAATAATACTGTGAATAAGGAACTGGTGGGTTTCACGACACAAAATCCAAAAAAAAAACTCAGTTTATACTTTATTTACAATTCTCCAATTCTATTTATATATGGTAGTTTTAAGTTTGAAACAATGTTTTCATTTGAATTGTTAATAAAAAATAAAGCTAATATATGTAAACGAGTATGCATACTGCGTTTCTCATTGATATACATTTGTTTAAATTCAAGTGGATGAGCTGAAACCATTAGTACGTAGTTTCGTAAACGTACAAAACCAACAGCAGCTGTTAACAACTTTTATTTTTACTTATTCCTTAGAGTGTCAAATATAAGCTACATCTGTCAGGTGGTCTTGGCGTTAAATTTGTCTAAATGATCCCTTACTGCGAGAAACACATTTTCATCCACTTATAAAGTTTGTGCATGCTAACACCTCATTTAGCACTTACAGCTACATTACACGAATTATGCACATCATAAAATCTAACAAGTTACCAACACAAACCAGTTTGTTCGCGGAAGTATGTAAACAGATTGAAGATAAACACTAAAGTACGTATCTGTGTCGGTTTGTTGTTTAATGGTTCGGCCTGGAAATGAAGGCTGATCTCTACCTGATCCAGGTGCGTTTCCGCCACATGCGCACTGGCAAGTGAAACATGGCGAAGAAAAGTTTGATCAAAACAAAATGTACGAAGTGACAAGTCGACTCACCATACGATCAAGAAACGCGAGTGGTTTCCTCCGATCTGTTCTCAGTAAAATCGTTATATTGACGGTCAGATATTCCCGTTGACTTTCGCCGTCAGACTGCTGGACTGTCTTAAAGCGGAAGCGACAGACGAGTCAGGAAAACACGCCAATGAAAATGTAGATTAAAACGTAACCAGCTCCTAAGACTTCATGTTGTTCTCACTCCTCCCTGAATAACTCCAAAAAACTGAAGAGTGAATGGGAAAGTGTCCGCTGTGCGCTTACTAATAGAAGTGTGGAGTTGACTGACTGCGGGCACCTGAATTTCTGGATCAGAGCTGGTTTCGGTGCTGAGGTCAAACCCCGCCTCTGCTCTCCAGTATTTACTGCAGTGTGTCGCTGTTCTCAGGGAGGAGTTCCTGTCGTCTTCAGCCGAGAACACAGCCGAGAACAGAGCAGGAGAGCAGAGCCGAGAGCAGCTACTCACTTTACAAGTGAGCGGCAGGCTTAGATGTACCACACTCAGTTAATAAATCAGAATTAAGTATGCTCACACACTCAAAGAATTCAGTAAGCTAAGCAAAGGCCAGCACTTCCTGTGAAAAAGATGATATATAAAATCTTCAAAATAATATTATAAATGTTCAATGTTCATGGAAAGCCATTACAAGGAATTCACCTATGATGCACAAAAACGGCTGCAGGCAGTTTCTGTAGGCAGTTTTCCAGGCTTTGAGCCTGTATTTCGGGTGGTTTTATTTATTTTATTTATAATGTCCTAAAGCAATTAGCTGTCACTGCACTGCCTTGACCATCAACATAAACAATGTATGAATCTCTCTTTTAAACCATTATTTGACTGGCTGCCTAAAGATCCAGGATTAGACTGCAAACACCAGTATTTATTTCTAAGAAGATAACTGGACCACACCTGCTAAATGCAGTTGGATAAGGTCATGTGACATGATGTTGCACATTGCCTACTGTTTTACATGTATGTTGTATGTTATGCAGAAGGCAAGAGACAGTAAGTGCATTGTGTTGTGATTTCCCCTCTCTCTGATGTATACTTGGATGGATATTTAAGAGTTTGGGCTGTTTAATGGACTAAGTGTGTTGATGTTGTGAAAGCTGTAGTCTGGTGAAATGTGATGTAAGACTACTGTTATCTGGACACCATCTGTCCAATCCTGTTACATAAAACGATAGGGGAGGGGAATTCATTTAACTAAAATACCATTCACTGCGCTTCTGGTTTTAGGCATATCTTTATTAATCATTAACCCTTTATTGGGGGTCGGATCATTTATAAAGCAGTGTAGTTTGACACACAGAAGTACATTCAGTCACACAGAAGTTCTGTTGTACTGCCCTCTGACCAGTGAGCGATGGGACAGAGTGTGAAAGGATATCAGAGGCATTATTTGAGTGTGCTGAGAGGGTCACAGTGTATCGGAACGGGACACTCCTTTCCCCAGGAAGTACTTGAAAAGCCCATTTAAAGGACAATACACGTCCATCTGCAGATCATTTCCCTGAGGGACATATAATGTTTCCGCTGATATTCAAGGTCTTGAGATGACTTCCAGTCATCAGTCAGAGTGGAGAAAAGTAAACCAGATAATGACCACATGAGTGTGTGTGCATGTGTACAACAGATACACGCACTGCTAGCATGTGCTAAGTTTTGCACAATTTTCAGTTGTTTTCTCCCATGTGTTAATGCTCAGTCATTTCCAAATAAGAACACATATGCATGCAGTTAAATTTTCTTTTCATAATTTCCATGTTATGCTCAGTTTAAAACCAGACTTAGATCAATGAAAATATTTGTCCATCACTTTTCTTTACACAATGCAGGGAACTGACTTCCATCATCAGCATCATCTAGAGAGCTGAGTGTATAATGATAATGAAGATTATAGAAGATCATTAGTTACTGAACTGAGCTTGCATGTTTGATCCGAGCCATGACTGCTGATCATTAATTGTGTTAGTATTTATTACTGACTACCTAAGAAAAAATCAACAAGTCGAACTTTATCAAGATTGCTTGATTTCAGTGTTTGAACTTTGTGGTCCATTAAATTAAACTTATTGAGAACCCACAGACCGAATGTCACTGAATAACTGGGCTGGTGGTTCTGTGTTCCCAGCCACTCTGCTGGTGTTCATATGGAGTGAGGCAGGATCGTGTGAACCTGATCTTTGATTTGTTGATGATCTTAGGCTGGTAGTGAGTATAGCTGCTCCACCAATCAAACATCTACTGTGAGCTGATATTATTGTGTAACCACTGTCATTTCAAGAGAGACATTGAAATGTAATCACTTACTTTACTACTGGAGATTTAAGAGGGCCAAACCAGTTGTTAAGTCACTCTACAGTATATGAATGGATGCAAGTGATGTGGATATACTACTCGCAAAACAGCAGCTAAAACAATCAGTTCTAGAGATCAGATTTGAAACCCAAATGAGATGTCCATGCACTGTGATCAACATGTCAGAGCAGACGTGTGTTATGACAAAGTTTGATTTCATGTTGACTCTTTTGTCTTTATGTTTTCTCTAAAGTAAATGATAATTCTCCCTGATTTAAGTTTAATGTCCCCACTGAACTCTGAGTGTTCAGCAGACAGTCACCGGGATGTATTTTGCTTGTGTTTACTGTAGCCATGGTAGCACTAGTACTTACTGAAGATATCACATGCTTGTTTTGATATTGGCAGTTAGAGCAGACAAACAGGAACAATTTCTTCCATTGACACCTCAGAGAGAAAACAGACCTCATGTTAACACACTGATGAAGAAACATTCAGCTGAACAATTTACCTCTCCATTATATTTCCTGTGTTTCTGTAAAGGAAGTATGTGGAAAGTTCTCTGTGTTCACCAGCGTTCACCAGTGTATCTGCTGTGACGTCTCATCACATTCTCCACAGTGGCTGCAGGTGTGTAGATTACACTCTGTGGTTACACAGGAGTTAATTGGGCCTCAGAGAATGCTAGTTCTGTGTAAACAGCATGACCGTCAACCGTTTATTGAAACACATGCAGGATGAGTTTGGTCACAGTTTATTACCTCAGGTTAGGGGCTTGTTGAAGTGTTGTTTTAAGAATGCTTGACTTCATTACATTCAAAGTGAAGGTTTGTTGTAATTAAATTCCACCACAGGTCCTTCTGCAGAAGTGCTTTTCATTAGTGCTCAGCAAGAACCTTCAAACAACCTTTCTAGCATGTTCTCAGTGACCTGCTCTTCACCTTTTGATATTTTTTTAGATATATTGTATTTTTTGGACGCACATTACACTGGAATTCTGTCCATTCTCTGATTTTGTCAGACAGCGGTTGGTTATCAGCAGGCATTAGTTCATGAGGTTAATTGAGTGTCATTACTGGCAGCATGTGATGTCATTGTGATTTATATATCTCTGTTTGAAACAGAAGATTGCAGGTTACTTGTCGAGTTGTCTTAATGTAGATACATTTAAATTCTAAACAACTGCTGTAAGAACAAGCTGCAAATGCTGCACCAGCTACAGTACTTGACCATCTAGCGTATGTGAGATACAGTAGCTGAAGCATCTAGAAGCAAAATAGGCTGTATTTTCTTTATGCAAAACATAACCGATGTTGTTACGTATTTAGAATTGGGAAACCAATGTTTTATTTAACTAAACAGATATTAATCTATATTATTACAGCAGTGAGCAGCTACATGTGACACAGTTACGTCATGTTAAACCTGCAAAATACAGATGTTCCTCAGTGTCTTCTGTTCTTTTTTAGCAGCCTCAAGCTGATTTCTCCAGAAGCTGCTGTTATCTACAGACTGATTTAGACTAAATTCTGATCATCAAGTATTTCAACTGCTCAGACTTATGATTTTAATTTAAAAACACCTCAGAAACTCTGACACTCAAACAGCCTCATTTCTCTTGTGCAGTATACATCAGTCAATGGTTGTGGGACAAGGCTTAGTATAATAATATATAAACTGTTGCATAAACAGTGGCATCACAATAATTTACATGATATATTCTGATCAAATGTTTTCAGAGTGTACTACAAATTATACCACTCTGGAAACCTTTTCTCAGCTTTTGAAATGAACAGATAATAGAGAATAAAACAATGTAGAAGTAACTGAAAAAGATCTTTTAAGTCACTTCATGTTCATCTTATTTGCTCCTTTAGCCACCACATCTATTTATAACAACATACTGACCTGACTGAGGTGTGAACTGACTGAACTAAATGAAAGTGTGTGACACACACATCCACCAGTGACTGTCTGAAGCGAGATACAGCAGTGATGTTAACAGTCAAAGGATTCATCACTCATCTCAGCAGTGCCAGGAAAACAGAGTCAATCTGTCAGGTCTGGAGACTCTAACCTTGAGACATACATCACAGTCTTGCATTATATGGTGTTCATTTACTATTGTAGCGTGCATACTACATACTACAAAATGGTGTGTTAATGGCAAGAAAGCCATTTGAAAACAGTTACAAAAGAAACATTTTAATAAACTTTCTTGTTTATTCAGTAATTTAAATAAATGTTACTTCCATAATGTAACATTTCCACTGGATGTTGAAGAGTGACCGTTCAGCTGATTGAAGTGGATGGGCTGAATTGTTCTGTGCATTAATGAATGAAACACATGAAACGCTATACGTACCATAAACATTGCATATAAGGTTACAGATGTTGTTAGAGTTGTCAAAGCAGTCACATACACCTGAAGTTCTTGAGGTGTCTCATGTCTGAGCTCGGGTTCAAGCGTGTGAGCGAGCAGTGTGGGATCAGTCATGAGAGCCTGTTCGCAGGGGGACTGGTGTGATCCAGGCTGTGCAGTTGAACTTTTCTGCTGGAATAAGTGCCCATCGTAGCCTCTTGTCAGGATGAAAAGAGATGGTCCATTAACCACAAGCTATTTGGGCTGCAGACTTATAAAAAGTTATTCATTGGTTAACAATTGCAGAAAAAACACACATTAAAAGTGTGAGAAGAGTGTTATTAAAGCACATCAGGTCAAAGCACATGATAGGAAATGAAAAATGAACCTTTGCAGAAAGAACAGAGTAAGCCACCTAAAGGGTCAAGGAGACACACAGCCTCATGGGAAAAATGATGTTGCCTGGAAACCTACTGTAACCTGCAGTCATGCTCTCTATTTCATTAGAGTGTAAATGCTGTACACGCAGCAGTGCAACACTTTCTCAATGTTCACTCAATTATAAGGTTCCTAATTTCTAATTAACAAGTAATTTAAGTTAGTGGTAGATCTTTAATTTCAGCTCTGAGGGGACAGAGCCCCATAATGTTCATCAATCTGTTGTACTCTCTAAGGATTTTAGCTCATTTTATACTTTGCAGAATGCTAATACTCTCTGGTAGCGACTGCATTTTTATTCAGTAAAGTGGTGCTGTTTTAAACACAGATTTTTCAAAGATTTGACAAAGCT
Organism: Botia almorhae; assembly: GCA_036877575.1. NCBI lineage: Eukaryota > Metazoa > Chordata > Actinopteri > Cypriniformes > Botiidae > Botia > Botia almorhae. Next base: position 58,729 of record JAZGTJ010000387.1, on the reverse strand, counting down.
GTGAAGGGAAGCAGGGGACCCTTCAAAATGAGTCTCCCTCAAACTCTCCTCACTGCGGGGACCAACAAGCCCAAAACAACAGTTATGTAATGCGGGTATTTAGTCACAGATCGCCCTTGTACTGCAGACAGTCTCCTTCCTAAAAGTATCGGCACAAACATGTGTTAAAAGCCTGAGGTCAAAGCAGCTCCACATTAACAACAGGGCAGCCCACTAAGATGTCTTATGTTCTCTGTGAGAAAATGTGCAGTGTCTGCTGGTATTGAACAGAGCCCGGCGGCACTCGGAGGCACATAGGAGAATATGTCAGCTCCCTCACTGACTGCTAACCTCATGTTCACCTCACGACTGCTCACAGTTCATGCATAACCTGATACATATGGCATGTCAAAGCTGGCAAGCACTCATGTGATCCGGCAAGCTGAAATCTGATTGGCTCGCTGCTACACAATTGTTTCAACAAATACACATTAATAATTCAAAGCTTAGTGTTACGGCCATGATAAACGTTTATTAAGTTATTCATGTTTAGTGTACATGTCAAATCGTACAGATTACGTTGGCAGCATAATTTAAATCAAATACATTTGTTTAAGACCTGTGCAACAACACTAATATATTGTATAAATGTAGGCTGTAATGCTAGGCTCCTGATGTTGTGGCTGGTTGCTAGTTGGTTGCTACCGGCCCATTTAAACAAAACCCCACCTAACAAGTACCATGTATAATTACTGTATTCTTAATCTATACTTTTGTCATACAATGTATAGATTTGCCCCATTTTTACCCCAGAGTGTTCTGCATTATAACAGCACTGAATAAAGCTATCTTCAACAGAAGCACAGACTGAGTAACAACAGAAAGGCCACACACAGGTCACTTAGAAGAATCCTACAGGTATATCAAAGAAGGAACGTTTCTCTTACTGGTACGTTCTAACAGCTGTCAGAAACCAACCTGCACTCAGACACCAACCATTAGTTCTCTGCTCCCAAAAACACCATTTCAAAGGATTTGTTGCTTTTGGTGGTACATACATGTCTATGAATTTGTATTTATAGCTGGACAGGGTGGAGCTTTATCATTTTATTTATATTTTAAAATTATATATTATAAACAATTTATTATGTACAGTTTGTTTATTATGAATTTAACCCTGAATCTATAAATCAAAAATGATAAAAGCAGTTGAAATGAAAGCCTGTAAAACTGTAAATGTAGAAGTACATATACAGATATATATCTGTCTCCAAAGATTCATATTTCATTACTGTTGTAAACTAAATGCATGCTCTCTTAAATGTTATTAAAAATGTCTGCACACTTCCTCGTTTTGTGATGTACAGTAAGAAAGGATGTGGCATGAATCTAAACGGTGGCTGCCTGTATTTTCATGTTGAGCCATGATGTCTGTGGAAACCATGAAGTTCAGAAATGTATATGTATGTATATCACATACCACACACAGCACAGATCCAATAAAACACAAACACACAATCACATTTATAGTCCAATGGGTGACATTTATTAGACCTGGAGAAAGGCTGACACCAGCATCTAAATAACCTCAGCAATTATATGTGATGTCTGAGTGCAAGCAGCACTGCCTGTGCAGTTCTCCTGTCCTGTGAATCAGTATGTCTGATACAGACCAAAGAGTGTGAGGTCACAGCATGCAGGTCCAACAGATGGTGGGGTTTGTGTTCATATATTGCTGTCATCATTACACGTTACTGTACCACTCATGCCTAAACTGTGTCATGGAATGCTGATTCCATAAAACACAAAAACATAATAACATGGTATTTGCATTGTACTGTAAGGTATGTCAGTGAACACAGTTTTAATACATGTAAAAAATTTTTTAAAAACATGATGCTTTATTGTTAGCAAAAAATAATGTGTAACTAATAATAATAATGTGTAACTTTCTTAAAATGTTAACTCATGTAGTGTTCCTCAGCTGGTAGAGCCTTGTGTTAGCGTTCAATGGGGGTGCAATTTCTAAGAGTGGGGGTGAGATTTTTCCCCCTGTTTTTTGCAAATATTTTGAAGAAACTAGTTCACAAGGTATAGTTAATCACATGATCTGTGTTTCTTTAAGGTTGACAACCAAAACAACTTTTTCAAATGATTTTTTTGTTCTTATAATTTGTTTTGCTAAAATGCTAAAACTTGTTTTAGTTCTTTAAACAAACAAATGTGTACTATCTTTTCAAAAATAAACTGCATATGATTTATAACATTTTATATCTTACAAGATATGCAGCAATTCCCCCAAAACAAATATCTGAAATTAGCCTTCAAAAATACTATGCAGAGAGAACAACTTGAATGGAAGTTTTGTGTCATTCAATTAAGAAAGCGTCAAACAGTCAACGAATAGTGATTTATTTAGTCATAAACAGTATAACAAACCACTTGCTTGTGTCATATCAGTCAACAATAATCTTTATAAAGTGTCCAGATCAACAGCTTTAGCTCACTGAATCATTCTGTGAAACATTCTGTATAGAACAGAGAAATGTACATATGAGCTATACTCACATATCACAGACTAGCTACTGATGAGCAAACGGTGGAGAGCGCATGCATCTTCATGTACTGTAGCATCATCACGCTGGAGCAAAAACTGTTTATGCATCTACATGTCTGTGTCATCCAAACACAATTCAATCACTTCATTTGTGACTACAATCACAGCAAAACAGTGTAAAAATGCTTATACATGACACTTGGTGGATGGTTTGGGCAGCAGAGCATGTTGAAAATAAAGGGTCATGATAGGTCATAAAAGAGTGATTTAATCTTTTAAAGTGATGCTTCAGTAACAACTGCTAAACACCATTTACTGATTCAACAGATACTGCCTCATTCACCATTTTCACCAACATGCAATCACAATTATTTCTTCAGCATGTAATTACAATCATGCAATATTTGCATCATTTTGCCCTATTCACTAATAAACACTAAACACTGAATGTGATGCCTAATTATCGCAAAAGATGCCGTTTTAAAATCCAGCTACACGTGTTAGTAGTTTTAAAATAACAATGTAGGATATAGTTGTTTATCTGAGATCCTCTAAAGACTCAAGGTAACATCTTAACCATTTCAATCAACTTCTCTAACATCTTTCTGCTCTCTCTTTGTTTTGTGTTGACATTATTTTTGTAAGCACTCATTTTTCTATCTAAACCCTTTTTATTACACTTTCATGACCTGTAAGAACGTTTTCCTAACTCAAACCTAACGCCTCCATGTGCTGCTGTCTTTGGCTTTATAGAGTCCCAGTCTGTGAGGCCCCATCTCCTTCTGATCGCCCTGTGAGGGCCCCAGATTACCCTCTGTCACTGACCTCTGACACTGTCTACATGGTGATCCATATGGCACGGGAGCAGCTGGTGCAGATGCGGTGCTCTTTGTCGGGGATAGATAAGACAAGGGTGATTGACTCAAGCTATCTTTGTGGTACCTTGGCAGTGGTTCATACACAACCTTTGCCTTCCACTCTGCCGGAGGCTCAGGTAAAATCTTACTCTGTGCTGCACACCGCAGGCTGGAGGCAAGAGACTGCTGAATGTTCAGGAACACAAAGGCTTCATCCACTAGGCCAAGCGGGTGGCGTGAGGCAGCTTCCCAAGGAGTGGGTGACTTCTGGCCCCAGTCCAGTCGGGTGGTCTGCCCCACTAGTGCAGGTCTGGGTGATGGTGAAGATGACACAGATCTGGGGCTGGAGCTCACTGCTGGAAGTCTAACAGGTGGTGACAAGGATGAGCTTCGAAGCCCCTGAAACAACCAAACAAAAGTATTTAGTTTCATTAAAGAAACATCTATCAGTGCCATTTCAATTAGTCAATTACCTAGAAGTGAAACTGAAAAACATGGGTGATATCAATTAGCTTTTGGACCATTGACATATGGAAATATGTGTATACTTTCATAAAACTGGTATATTTCCCTAAAGAATTGATTGGGTCAGAGATCATTCAAGAACTGCATCATCTGACAGAACAGCAGTTGTTCTTGTTGATCTTCTTGGGGTCCACCAGTAAAAATCACTAAAGCGCTAAACAGTTAACACAATCTGAAGAGTGTGCTGCCACCAGCTGGTAAGGATGTGACCCTGCAGGACTCTCCAATCACAGTTCACTTAAGAAATTGATCTCGGCACTTTCAAACACTATCTAGGATTTTTCAGTTTTAGAGAAACAAAGGACAAGATGTTTTTACTTATGGGGTCTCATAATAAAAAATATAATCAATATATGGTCAGATTAGACCGAGTTTATAGCAGAGTGTATAACTCTCTGAAAACAAGACTTTAGATTAAAATTCAAGAATAACAAATATGTAAATACATAAAAAGTTGTTTAATAGCAGGTATGATTGTCTTTTATATATATATTTTTTATGTCTGTATTATCAAATTCTACAGTGATATTAAGTGACAGGTGCCAGAAACTGAAGTGCTCACCTCTGGTCACTTTGAGTCATGAGACCAGAGATCACATTACTCCAAATATAGCTGCTGGTCCAGACCTTGCAGGGCATTCATTCATATCATTTCTACTTTCCCCAATTATAAACCTGCATGTCTTACTAGCTACATAAAGGTATGATGCAACACAGATGCACAATGACACCCTACACTCAGAGCATGTCTATAGCCTTACCTGATTCAGACTGGCTGCTCATTCAGCTTTATCATGCGGAAACATTACTTCTCTGCATGTAAGACTTTTGGAAAAAAATGTGAATAGGATTTACATCATATAATCCTCATTTAAATTCTATGTAAAATGGGAATTGGTCAACCATAAGTATCTTACCTTTGATGCCTCTGCTACTGAGATGGTAAAACTGCTAATATTTCAAGGCATTTAAACAGGCTACTACTGACTGATAGTCTAAAACAGAGTGTAAATGCAGAAAATAGTGAAGGTGCGAAAACAATGCAAGGAGAGATGAAAGGGAGTGAGGAACATGCAAAAGTAAAGCAAACAAAACCTGATGGACAGTCATTTTAATGGCACTGTTGTGCATCTTACAAAGAGTGCATTCTGAAGAAAATATCACACAAAATAAAAAATAAAACAGGAGAGAGCAGTCACACTCAAAATGAACAAACGCATGATTTCTGTTTCCTAAACCTGTTTTTAAAACCTGTTCCTAATATTCTGCCAAAACCTGCTGAAACAAACAATAACTGTAAAACAAACAGGAAAAAGCTCAATTCCCTCAAACATAAGACAGGAATCCACAAAGTCTATTTCTCTTGATAAAAAGTACAAATGAAGAGCTGTTGCACATGGAAACAGTGATTATCTATTCAGCGTCGTTTCTGACAAACTCACATACTAAGTCCATTCATTTCTTCTTTTGGGAAGAAAGTCTCAAACATTACCAATGTGTACTGATCTTCATGTTCACTTGAATCAATTACTCATAACCGACCATTAGGCCTCTAGTAACTCTCTGTTCTACTTGTCATACTTTCTTCATGTTCATCAACTTAGTCAACGCTGATTCGCTGATACAGTATAACTACAAACAGTACTGTGGTTGTAGTTGAAGCTGAATAAGAACAAGAGCTTCTTCCCTGTAGTACTAAATGAAAGATTCATATTTTGCAGAGCATTCTTCTATAAACACCAAACATATCATGTTAGAAATATCTACGCCTTATTTGTTACTTTATTACTTATTGACAGATTTTAAACAATTTCTTGTAGTGTTTTGAAGTTTTAAGTAGTTTTATGTCCTACATACAACATTTGTTATATTATGACAACAACACTGGATAAATAAGCTCACTGCAACACAACTATTTTCCAATGTTTTCAGCAGTGCTTGGCTTCCACACCTGGGCAGCACTCTTTTTTGCTGAAAATTTGGGCTTCGGAGCAGCAGTAATACTGCCTGAAGCAGGGTCAGCCCTTGCTGTTACTGGGAGAGATGGTACAACATAAGGAATTGGAGCTGGTTGGTAAGCCAGTGCTGAACCAGCTTGATAAACTGGATTAGGGCCTGTCTGATAGGGAGGTGGAGATGGCTGTTGGTAGGGAGGGCTTGGGGCTTGCTGGTAAGGATTTAAAGGAGGTTGTTGGTACGTTTGTTGGGGGTTGTATTCTTGTTGATATGGGACTTGATGAGGTTGCTGTTGATAATTATTAGGAACAGGCTGAAATGCACTAGGAGGCACTTGGTGGTAAAGGCCATCATGACCAGCCATCCCATAGGGCTGCTGGGCCTGTTGTGGTATAAAACCATAAGGGGGGGGGGCTTGGTTATAGGCAATCTGCTGGTTTTGATTTGAAGGACCTAATGCTTGGGCTTGAATCTGTGCCTGGGCTTCAGCTGCTTTTTGAACAGCAAGCTTTTCAGCTGCCTCCTTTTCTGCAGCAAGTTTCTCTGCTGCTGGACCATAGATGAAAAGAGAGGAATTCAGCTGATAGGGCTGATGCTTCATGACATCAAGTGCGTGAAGAGGTTTGGGGGAAGGTTTATCTTTCTCTTTGCTTTTGTTCTTGTTTGTTATTGACGGGCTAGAGGAAGGAGGCTGTTTGATGGCACCTGGTGGATACGACGGTGAATGAATTGGATTATATGCCAAAGGCGGGGGAGCACGACAGTTGGGTGAGTATTTCCATGAGCTTGGCAAAGAAGGAGAAGGTGAAGATGATCTTGCCTTATTTGACTGTACTGTGGTAGAGTCCACAACGTACTTCTCCATTCTAGATTGTCTCTTGGCGAAAAGTTCAGCTCCTTTCCCTCGCAAGGCTGGCATCTCAAAAGCAGAACCAAAACCAGATGGTGACGCAGTACTTGCTGGAGTAGGGGATAATACTTTTGTCCCACTTGTATAGGAGTTCATTCGGCGTGGAAGAGTGGCCTGGTTGCTCTGAGGTTGACTCCATGGCTTTACTGGCTGGGGTGGCAACTTCTGGGTTTCAGTTTGAGCCATGCTTATTGAACTTTGCTGATGCTGGGCTGCCCAAGCATTTTCAACAGATTGAGAGTGAGGTTGTAGTGAAGCCCACTCGCTCACAGGAGGCTGTGATGTTTGCTGTTGAGGTTTCTGTCCCCACGGAGGTTGCGTCTGGGGCTGAGATGGTGGCTGACCCCAGGCCGGCTGAATTTGATTCTGCTCAGGTGTCCTCGAGTTCATTATTTGTTGAGAATGCTGTGGAGAAGCAGGTTCCTGTGCCCATGGCTGTGGCTGGGACCGGGCTGGCATTGGTTCCCAAGGATTTGTGGGATGTTGCATTAATGCTGTGGGCTGAGGTGGTGGTTGAGTGTGTTGAGACCATGGAGGCTGTGCTTGAACTGGACATTGTGGTTGGGTCCAGGCATTTGCAGGTGGCTGTGATGGGGTATGCGGTTTGGGTTGAGTGACCCAAGGTGGTTGTGACTGACTCTGAGGTTGGGCCCAAGAAGACTGAGGGGGTGACACCCAAGGTGGCATTAGCTGTGACTCCTGGAATTGTTGTTGTTGAGTCCAAGGTGTCTTTTCCTGACCTTGATTTGTTTGCCAAACACTGACAGAAGGCTGTGCTGATTCATGTGGCTGAGACCATGGGGGTTGTGGTGTTGACTGATTTGGACCTGGAGCCCAAGAATTATTTTGAGACTGAGGTTGCGTTTGAGGCAGTGGTTGATGTTTGGTTTGTAGTGGCACTTGAGTCTGTGTTACCCAAGAGGGCTGAGATTGTGTTATAGCAGTAGCTTGCAATTGTACATCTGAAGAACTTTGCGACTGTGTCATCCATTGTGAGTGTGTTTGAGACACTTGGTTTTGAGACTGTACTTGCAGTTGAACATCATTTGGGCCCCAGGCACTTACTGGAGGCTGCTGATGACCTTGAGTTGGAGCAGGATCCCATGATCTCACAGCTGGATCTGGCTGCACAAGAGGTGTTGCTACAGGATGAGCAGGATTTATTTGCAGCTCCGGTTGTTTCTCACTCCAGGTCTCTGTTTGCTGGGTTGGTTCCATTGATGGTTCTGGTTGCTTCCATGCATTACTTGAAGCAAGTTGTTCTGAACTGTGTAAAACTTCCTGGGAATCAAGAGCCTGTGTGGGATTTTCCTCAGACATTGTTGGGGCCTCCATTTCAGGAGCTTTGGCAACATCAGCTTCAATGGATGGAGCCTTTGCTGGGGCTGAGACACTGTTTTCAGTTTGCTGTGGGATTGATTGATCAGTAGTATCTGGTTGAACAGACCATGGGGGAGAGGTTGGATTTATGTGAGGTTTAGGAGCAACTGGTGGTGGAACTTTTTGTTTTATCTTAGGAGACTGAAGAAAGTTGCAGGCTTCAGCTCCTAAACTTAAATAATCTTCATCTGGGCAAGATTCAAATCCTGTCTTCTTGATATTCTTGTTGAGGAGATTCAACAGCTCAGGATTAGGTGAAACTTTGGGAGACTCTTTGAAAGTGAACATAGGCTTATTGGCATTTCTCCTCCTTGTGTCTTGCAAGATTCCAGTCCTGATAGCAGGTACAGATATACGCTCATCACGGGTTGCAATCTGTTCCCCTTGACCCAATGAATACCCAGACTGCTCTTGACTCTCTGCACTCACAGAGGGGGAAAATGGAGCAGCCACTCGATTCTGAACTGAAAATGGCTTGGCACTTTTGTTAACTGATGTCTGCATTTCATTCATTTGCTGATCAGACATGCCATTCATTTGATGTGAATACTGCTGCACTTGCTGCTGTTGAAAGTGTTGTTGCTGATTGTATGATTGCAGCTGTTGATACATTTGCTGTTGCTGATAGTCCTGCTGTTGTTGGTATTGTTGCTGTTGTTGGTATTGTTGCTGTTGTTGGTATTCTTGCTGTTGTTGATAATTTTGCTGTTGTTGATATTGTAGATGCTGTTGTTGATAGTCTTGATGTTGTTGGTGCTGGTATTGCAGCTGTTGTTGATACTCCTGATACTGCTGCTGCAGCTGTTGATAATGCTGTTCCTGGTACTGATGCTTCTGCTGTTTTTCAGCTGATACGCTGTGGTGCAGGTTTACATGCATGTAATTCTGGGTCTCCTGCACCTCCTTTATCTGTTGGCATGTTTGATGGCTCTCCGGCTCCTGCAGCCCTTCAACAGGGATTCCCTTACGTCTCAGCTCTTCATGCTCAGCCACTATCTCATCCATGCGCTGTTTGCGCTGAGCAAACATGAGGGCTCCCTTACCCTTGGTCTCAGGTAGTGCTTCCATATCCTGCTGGCTGTCAAGCTTGCGCTCTATCTCAAGTAATCCGGTGTCCCAGTCTAAAGTCACAATACTTTTCTGGCCTGGGACATCGGTGAAGAAATCCTCATTAATTTCTGTTTCACTGGTGCCTAGAACAGTGATCTCAACAGCATGTGCCTCCTTGACAGAGTCTTTGTCGTCTTCTTCGTCTTCTGGCTCGTCCTCGCCGGTCCCGTAGCTTACAAGCGTGTACTTCTTGGCTCTCTGTCTGTGCTTCTTGAACATTAATACCCCCCTGTTATTGGGGTTGGGGGCAGGAGCAGTGAGCAGGAGAGCAATACGCTTACATTTAGACTTGGCCTCCTTCAGCTGCTTCTCTGAAAGGCTTTCACTACGCCGGAGCCCTAAAATGACAGAAAAGGGAGGGGTTTAGAGTATGGCCATAGAGGGATGTGGGTGAGGTCATGGTTGCACATGGTTGCTTCTGGTGGCCTAGTTTAACTAAACTGTATATGATGCATATAAATAGCACTGTTATGTGAGCAGCCAACAAATCACCTCATCTGTGACAACACGCTATCTTGGTCTTAACTAAAGAAATAATTGTTTTTTTAAATATGTGTGTAATTATACATACTTTGATTATAGAATAAATCTGTAAAATATAATCTGTTATATAATATAATCTATATAATCTATAAACATAAAATAAAAAAAACAATTTATTCAATGAGTTTCAATGTGTTTTAAAAGACATTGAAACTCCTAATCGAACAACAAAATGTGGTTTTAATAAGAGTTAAGATGAATTTATGGGTCTGTTGGTCCACATAACCCACAGTGAACCAATAAATAAATTGTCCAAGCAGGGATTTGACAACAGTGTCACCAATGAACTAAACCTCTGATCCATGTATAACATCCTGACATTAACATTAGTCACTGGCAGCTGTGACTGTGCTGTAGAAACACACCACATTAAACCAATAGCAGACCCAGTGACAAAAACAGTAAAAATAGCCTAGAGGCAATGTGTAGGTTTTCTAGTGCTGATGTAAGACCATATGTGTAGCTGTAAATGCTAGAAGTTAAAACATACTGGGTATAGATGTAAAGTCCCCAGATTAATTTTTCAGTGTGTTTAATATAGGCTTGGCTATATAGAGCTGATAAAGACAGTGACAGACGAGAGCTTTGGCTTTTCAGTGCTGTGAAGATGGTCAGTTCTGAGAGATCAGGTAACAAGCAGGAGTCACACATGCTGGTGTCTGTCACGTCTGCAGGCATCATTAACATGCCCATGTTATATTCTTAACTTCAACAGTCACCCCATCACTCAGAAACTCAATCAAGTCTATACAGTCTTTATACAACATCGAAAATATGTATACATTATAAATACCTAAAAATAAAAACATATTTAATAAACTATTATATTTATACACTTTTTATATCATTTATATGAACACTAGAAGCCTTATGGAAAAATACATCTTCAATATAAATCTATATTAACTAAATGATGTATACTATAAGCCTTATTATATCTTTTCTTTAGAATATCATAAATGGAATAAATATTCATAACAGAGCTTTACAGAAAGTAACAATTAACATGGGCGTGGACATTAATATGAACAAGAAACATGCACAAATTGTGTGTTGAGTTTTTTTTTACTTTTAAGTTCTCTAGAGCTCAGTTCTCTACACCCACAATCCAGAGCTGACCCTAGCAGTTCACTGATGCCATATCTAAACCAAAGTATTTAAAACCAGATACCACAACACTGTAAGAAGCAACATTATGAAAATCAAAGGTTACTTACTGGCGTGTCTTGCCCTGTGCTTGTTGGGCTTGTTGACCTCTCTCTCTGAATCAGAGTCCCACTCCTCTGAGGGAAGTCCAAAAGACACAGAGGAGGGGGTGGGGGCATCTTCAGTGGGCCCTCCTTCTTCTACAGCCGAATCCAACTGTTCACTGGCTTCTGACTCCTCCTTTCCACATAACTGCTGTACGGTCACCTCCACCTGTCTCTGCACAACAGGGGCTTTGCTAACCAGCACACCTCGCTGACTAAGAGGTTGCCGGTCTTGTCGAGGTATGTAGAGGGGGGAACCTGCAGTAAACACATGTTTGGTGGTCTCACTTGTCTTTTTATGACTGAAGTCTCCCACAACTCCACAAGCACTGCCCAGTGAGGTACACTCTGGCCCTTTTAGGCTGGTCTGGGAAAGGAAGAGTTGCAGTTCGACCACAGATCCTGGGGTCACCTTTATACTGGTGTCTCCACCTGCCTGGGCGCAGCAGTTTCTACTGTTATTCTGTGTCTGGACCCATTGATTCCCTCCAGAACCACAGTCTGTTTCTTTGTAACATGCCTCATCCAGAGAGATGCACAGCTCCTGTGGGTCATGACATCTGGATGCAGATGGAATCTGTAAGGTGGCACTAACTGATTTCAGACTCTTTGGGGATTGACTACAGCATCTACAGAAGAAAAGTCATAGTTAAAACATGCCAGTGTTTACTTAAACTGTTTTTAAATCAAAACACACAAGATTTTGGGGTACTAAAAATGTAACCTTAAAAATACATATTCAATTAATGCAGAGAGGACAAGAGTATTAAAATGTAGATCACATGCAGTAGATCACATGCAGTACATCTGTCAACCATATATCACAATCCTACTAGGCTGAAAAGGTCTCGTTGAGTTTGATTTAATTAATACACAGTGGGTGTCTGCCATTTCAAAGGTCAGGACAGTCATAAACAAGACAATCCATAACCCATACTATATTACAATCTCCACAATCAAATAACTAATAGATTTAATGCAGATTTAATGGGTCTATTGTAACTTAAAGACAGTGTTTTCTTTTTATTGTCTTGAACAGCATTATGCTTTTTAAAATTGCTAGTTTAAAGGAACTTAGTGGAGAGGTTAAAAGCAATGTTTCAGCAGCAACCAGAGCGCAGAATCAAGGCACATTTGTATAGACAGTGAATTACCTTTTGACAATCAGCTGTAGACAGTCAGCTGAGGCCTGGATGAGATCAATGGTTTCTGAGAGACTGAGATTACTGCAAGATCTTCCATTCACAGACAACAACTCGTCATTCTCACACAATCCAGCCAGGGATGCACGGCTCTCATCCTCCACCTATAAGACAGACAACAATCCCTGACAGATTTACAGACTTTAAGATAATAAATACATTATTTTATTAAACGACTTTGGAAAAAGAACAAGATCAATGCTCTGAAATACAAATGTACAAGGATCAACTTAGTATGTCTGTTTATACTAAAACTAAAATGAATACCTCAAAGCTAGTTATAAGAGTGTTAAGCACAGGATGAATGTGCATTAAAATGCATGTTTTAATAATCCTGTTCCTGGTTTATTTAGCCTCTGATTCACACATCACAAAAGCTGCATGTCCACTGGCTAAACACTTGTACTGGCCAAAGCAGGTGTATGACCCATAAGCCTTGCATAAGCAAAGAGACTTCAACATACCATTTAATATCTGTGCTTTGTAACTTTGAGTACATCATAAATCTGCTAAAAGGTCGAATCATAAAGCAGCACAATTGCTGCTTATGACTGCATGGTACAAGAAACCAGTAAACAAAGCCCAAGACAGAACCCTCTTTAACCTCTCTGGACCGGTTTCTGTGAACAAGGGTCAATTCAGTATAAATGCAAAAAGAGTGAATGAGTAGCAAGATGATCTTGTTTAAGCAGACCCCTTTTATTACATATAGTTACACTGAAAGCCACGTTCAAACACACGGGTGGCGTTATAAAAGAAACCTATTTATGGCTGCCTGAGTAATAAATAACTTCACCTAAAATAAACTTCTTCGACAAATCTTCAAGCTACAGATGTCATGTTTTTTGAGGACATCATTTATGCAGTCACAGTTCCAGGACATGAATTTATCAATTCAGAGAGCATGCCCAGTGCGCACACACCTGCTTAAGGCAAACTGTAAGACGTAATATTTTATATCTATTTTATATCTACTGTATGGTAAACAATAGTGAATGTACAGGCTAAACTTTCAACGCAACTGCAAGACTACACGAAACTTCTATATTGTGTTCATAGGCCGTGAGGAAGCATTTTAATGAGTAGGGCGAGGATTACAGCAAGAAATAATCAAAAATGAGCTCAAGAAACTGTTAAAAATTACCTTCAAATTCAAATTATTTAGCACATTGTAACCGAGAGAACATTTGACATGTGAACATGTGACAGCATGAATTCACGTGTTTACATGTTACTGCATCTGTAAGGTAAGATCACAAGCGTTCCATGTGAAGTTAAAAATACGCTTTAGTTTTTTCGTTATCTGAAGTGCAAAATACCACACCAACTTTTTTTACTAACCACACACAAATCCATCTCATCTTCGTTGGTTACCTCTATAAACAGTGTTTGTTCTCCCCGCTCATCAGTGGTTTCACTCATGTTAAACCACGCCCACCGTAAAACGCGTCGACAATGAAACGTTTTTTACATAAATAAAAATTAGTAACAGAAGGTATAAGAGTATATATAGGATAGGATAATAGATATTATAAACGAAGTGGACCAAATATTATATAAATACCTGCCAACAGTGAAACGTCAATACTTCATGAGATGGACTATATCTGTTGTTATTCTGCTTTTGTTTCACTAAAATTATCTTGTTACCATACGTTTACGTAATTTGTTAGATACTATTTGTGCAGATACCACTTAGTTAGTAAACTCAAATAAAGTACATTTTAGATGTGTGACTTATGAAATATATCGTCAAAGCCTACTTTTAAGGGTACTGCATTTCCTATAATCGTCACTAGAGGTCAGTGCGCAGTCAATAAAAAGGTGTCTCGTGCAAATGCTGTCACATCTGCTCTCGGATAAAAATACTGGCATGAATATGAAAAATGTCAAAGGTACATTTCTGAAAAAAACAAAGATTATATGTCTCTGGTGGTTTCTGTTTACTTGCTAAATGTTTGGACAATAATCGTAACCCTACAAATACATTATCAACTGGTGTAAATGAAAAGTTTAAACAGTACTGCTATTTCCTGCTATTACAATTTGTTAACAATAGACCTAAAATTCTGTACAGCTACTACTGGACCAAAATTATTAAAAATAGTAACAAAATAATAATAAAAAAATGAAAACCTCTGATGCCCAGAGTGATATTAATGTAATAAACCGTGGAGATGTGTGATTGTCCAGTAACTGAAGCTGCGGGGGGGTAATGTTACAGCTCTGCTCTCCATATATGGGCTTTTCAGAGGCACAGGGCCTGTGTGATCACTGCTCCAATGAAAGAACACATCCCTTTCTAACCAAAACAGGAGAGGAAAGAACTTGTGTTCAGCAAATGTATTGTGATCAGGGAGGTAAATGTCCTCGTTTATTTACACTATTGATTTTAATATTTACATTGCTCAGTGCAAGGCGCATACCATGAGTGTAAAACACAAAGTGCTCACATGAAGAATCGATAACTTGTTTTAGTTCCTGCAGCTGAGAAGGGTAACAGAGGGAGAGAGGGTGTACGCTCAATAAATCTTGAAAGATGTATTCAGAAATGTTTTTGACAAAGAATCAAAGAAATAACAAACATTCTTATAATAACAATAATCTTCGTTTTGTTTACAAATACATTGATTTTATATTCAAATTACATTGATAGTATAATCAAACATAATCTGTCAAATAAAAATACATTTGTAGTGGAAAAGACACCACAGTTTTGTGCTTTATTTTGTTCCCATACTCACAGTGATTAAATGCACGGTGCTGGAAATCTCACTTCTGGAAAGTTCTCGTACCTCTTGGCTGCTTTGTTCTCTCACAGCTTGGAACAATTATCATTCTGAAACTGTTCAGGTAAACCCACGGTGGTCCACAGATTGACCGATACCTATTGTTTAATCCACATGAACTGAGTTTGTGTATGTGTGTGTTTGTGTAAATGCAGCTATGATTAATTTGTTTGCCTACATTTACAAAATACATTCGTTTCAAAAGTGTGGAGATGCAGAGGTATCAGAGGTATTGTAAGACTTCCTCTGTTCACAAATCTTGTTCACTTCCTCACATTACAGTCTGCCACTTACACAATATACACAAGAACCAATCACATCTGTGCAGATTTACTTCTTATTCCCCTGTTTCTTAGATGCTGTATAAGTGTGCAAACATCTGAAACATGTCTGGTTTCAAAGAGGTGCATGACAGAACAATATCAGATTAACTGGCTGAATGGCTTAAAGATCAACATAATTCTTCACTAATTGCTGGAACTTTCCATAGATGTAATGTTTAGTTATGAAAGTATTTTAATAGGTGCTCTTTCAAAAGAGTGGAAATTTGTGCTATACATGAACTCCCAGTGGTCCTCCATCATCTCCCAAGTCTATGTAATAAATCATGTAAATTTGTTGTAAATGCATGACCTACGCAGAACAAAGGAACAACGTTTATTTTTCATGATAAACCTGCAAATTACCTTCTGGTGATCATTTAAAAAACACACGTAAATAGACACAGATACACACACGACATAGATTTTTCATCTTTTTTTGCTCAGGTAGAAACAAACACTTCATCATTCGTAAGTCTGACCGCTGGAATCACAATAAACAAATGTCCACCAGGAAGAATTTCTTAGCTTCTTCTTACATACAAAAAAATACAGTCACATTTCTGTGCTTGCCTTTAAGCTTTTTTGAAAATCTAAAGCCAGCTAAAAGTTTTTCAGAAGACCTAGGAGAAGCAGACATGATCACTGCACAAAGATGTTCTGAGGAATCTCTGATACCATCAGCTCAAGTTATCTCGTAGCAGTGGAGGCAAATATTTGACTACTCAGCTAAAAGATCATATGTGTTTGTTTGAGACATGCTGCGGTGATTATGAGTTCATGACAGCTGCACTTATTGCATAAGAAGAAATGTTTAGCATGTAAATGTTTAGCATCATACAAATATTTTGTGAAATGTTGTGACTGAGCTAGACAACACTAATGAAATTGACTTCATGTGCCCACTCAGGGCCATAAAAGGGAACAATCAGCCCCCTGGGCATTTGTCTTTAGTGGTCTTGATTTTAAGACAGTATTTTGATTGGAACAATAAGTTCTCATTGAAAACCAGTCATTGAAAACCAGTACTGTCTGATCCAACGGGGGTGGACAGCTCAGACTGTATGGGCTGCAAAGGGTGTGAGGTCACAATTGGTTACTGTACACCTCAGTGTCCAGGATCTTTCTGAAGTCTTGGGCTATATGACCTGAGATTCTGGAGGCCCCTGGCACTCTGAGCGTCTGGGACACTGGCCCAACTAGCCTAATCAGTCAGGAGCTCTGTGGGCACAATCTTGTAAACTGCATTTCTCCAATACAGTTTTATTTACAATGTTTACATATAAACAGATGTAATAACAACAAACCATATGTTTACATATGCCAATTACACCTTTATGGGGGTTAAATGTAAAATGTTATATATGTAGTCGACAAAAACATGTGTAATCATTAGATTGGTCATTACTATTATTGTTAGTTCTTCTGACCAGTAAAGATCCTATTTGTGTGATCGAGGTGATTTAAAACATGATTTCAGAACTTTTCTAAAGTCTTCATCAAACACTGAAAAAAAGCTTTATCTGCAATTTACACCAGTTTGATGTTTGATAACAGAACCTGTTTAAAACATGAACTGTATTTATTTACTGTAAAACTTTGATATCCTGTATCTAAACATTGTATTTCATGACCATAAAGATCTCGTTGAACCTTATTAAGCTGTCAGGTAAGCATAACAATGTGGTGTAAACACATTTTTGCTGCAAAAGAACCATAGGGCATAACATCCATCCAACATCCATTAAAATCAACAGATGCTACACACGTACTGTATTATATGTTCATGAGTCTTAAAACTGATATCTAAAGACTGACAAGTTCCCATCATCATCATCTCTGTAAATGTGCATTCTGTGACACCTCAATAGTTAAAGTCTTACCAATAATTTCACTCCCTCAATACTAACCGCTTGTATTGTTGAAATCTATGAGTGTGATGAGAGATCCGGCCTGAACTTGGCCAGCAAACTTTGTTAGCTTTGCTGTGACCATATAAGGACCCTTGCTCAAGCCTGAGGGACAGGCAGAGACTGCAGCCCACATCTCCCTATAAAATCCACCTAAAGAAAACAACTGAGCCAATGAGCATTTATCAAACTTTACTGGCCAGCCTAAACTCCGCTGGTGGCCAGCTATCATCATACAAACATGCATCTTAACAGCCGCTTACAACATGGATCCAGCAGTTCACGTCCATTGTTCTGTTGTATTATCTAACTGCATCATTAACCCAAAGCTAAATTTAGCGTAAACATACAGGCGACTCTCAGGACCAACCGTGGTTACAACGCTCATACAGATGTTGACTTAAAATCTAACCAATACTAAACCAATCCAACATTACCCAAGAACAAAACTTTCACGGTCATTAACATAGTTGTAAACAAACTATTACATCAATAATACATCATCTTTCGAAATCTTTCGTTTGTGTAACTTTTACAAGTGTTTTCGTGAGTTTGTTTGAAAAAAAGCAAAAAGTCATAATACAAAAAATAAATAAATAAAAGCAATGGTCTTGTATCAAGTTTAAGTCTTTATTTAATTATGTACAGTCATAGTCTCACCTCGAGCACCTGAAGAGGATGATGAGGGTCTGCGCTCTGACGCAGTCTGAAGCCCCAGGGCGCGCCGCCGCGCAGCGTTAGACACACATAATCCCCAGTGCCCATCCTTCTGCAGCTCTCCTCCAGACTGCGAGAGATCAACTTTCTTCTGCTCGATGTCTTGGGCTGCCTTTGGTGGGTGTAAAGCCACAATAGATGGAGTCCAGCCCTCTTCTGGCGTCATTTTTCAAAGCCCTTTCGGCGTTGACCGCTGCGCTTTTGCATACAGGTTAAAAGTAATGAGCCTCTTGGATAAATGCAATGCGTTTATATTATGAATAATGAGCGCTTGTGTTCAGAACAAAATCGACCTCCCGATAAGATTCATTGTTCACATCGTGGATTTAGAATGATGTAGTATGATTTAAAATGTGAAGCGTTTAAAGAGGGTAATAAGCGACTTAAGAGGCGCAGACTCTAGTATCAGTGAATGATAAGGGTTATAAAACATATTGAAGAAAAGAAATAATCATATTGTTTTAATGAGTATGTGCGTGACATTCACCAACAGGACAAGTTTTTTTTATACAGACATATAGTTGAAAACGAAACATGATAAAACCTAACATAACAATAGAAAATAAGGTATTTGATCCATTCTATGCTTATTGGTAGAGGAGAAGTAGATTTGTACCATATTGCTACATTTGTCAGAATGGTCTTAAATGAGAATATTTCTGTAGTTATATCCTCCAAATACAAAACTGTTGCTAATGTTGCATAAAGTAGGAAACAGAATATTAAAAGTGACATATTTGTCACTCTCTGCCTTTAACCCATCACTGGTGAGAGGTGAACACACACAACCAAAGCAGTACTAATCGACCGAGAAACATGTGAATTACAAGTCTGACTTACTAATTAGTCCTGTGCCACAGTACACAGTAATTCAGGTACAGATCAACTAATGAAGGAATTAAAAAAACGCAAATTGTCAAGTTATACAGTTCATTAAATATATTCATAATTGTTTTGCTGTTCAGCTAATGCTGAAAAGCCATGAATTAGGCTGAAGAATATTTTCGACATGTATATGTTGTGAAGATGGCTATTTTATGTTTATGTTAATACTATTTTATGTTTTATACAAATGTATAAAGAAAAAACAACTGAACTCATGGCACACCATGCAGATTTTATTTTAAAAATAATATTGTCCTGTAAAATATCCACAAATGTAAAACTATGATCTGGGTAAGCCCTGGGTCCACCATACTGGTTTTATTACTAAACTTTGTGCCAAAGAATTTCAGAAACATCACTATGAATCCGGAACAGAAGATGTATGTACAGATTTGTGTATTATTTACTTTATATACAACTGTATAAACAAAGAGATATGCATATGTATTAACATAACACTAGAGAAAGATGCAGAATTAGAGATGGGGGATGAATTACAGGAATGAGTCACAGAACACGGTAATGATTCCTGTGTTAGCTGTTTAGGATGGAGATGACATGAGGGGAAAACATCTGCCTGAAGAGAGAAGTGCAAACACGTTGTGGCCAGGGTGAGAGGGGTCTGTGATGATGTCACCTGCCTGTGTCATCACTGCAGCGTTTTAGCAACCTTTAAATCAGTGATTGATTTCTCACAACCCCAAAGCCAAAGAGATGCCACAATAAATGAACATGTTCATTAGCGAAATCAGATTATAAGATATGACGTAACCGAGTAGAACAGCAAACAGAAAGCATAGATTTAAAACAGATATGAAACCAAACAGAACGTAAATGAAAGGTGAATCCAACATAGACATTAACCGTCTCTTAATAGTCTACAGCCTGGCTTAAATATTTGTAATTTGACTACATTGGTAGTATATACTGTATATGCTAGGAAAACAAGAAAGGTAATGTCTTGAGAAACGATAGTAAATAATAAGCCTCTACTAACTGCTTTAATATTCATGTTTCTCAATCGGTGATTTGGATATGATGACTTGGACAGCAACAGAAAAACGTGCATATTAACGTTTCCTGTTTTTTTGTCCAGCATGTGCAGTCGGATGTTTATCTGGTGTTATTTTTGTTAGGTTATTGGACTGTGGGCATTCTTGGATGATATCTTGTGTAATATTCAGAAAGCATCTAGAGAACAGTAGCGATTAACTGTCCGCAGTGTTTCTTCTGAATGCCGGGATGAGCAGAATGGCGTCTGCCCCGCACATCTGCATCTCTGCTGACGTGTAGTGGTTCCCAGGCGCGTACGCATGCGCAGCTGCTGCCACTGCGTGACGCTGTGTACGCAGACAGCGGCTGGAGTTTGACGTGGCACTCTCGGCACGCGATTCCACATCAGTCAGCGTACGGGACGCTCGGACCATCATTTCTCAAAGGTAAGTCCGTATTATATTCTTATGTGCTAATGAGCAAACAGATATACAGAACGACACAACCTCACGCTGGTTTTAGTCAGGGGCGTATTATTACTATATGTATGTATTTGGATACACGGAAGGTTTGCGTTCTCTACAGTTTCCGTCTGTAGCAGAAAATAAGTTTGTATCAGTCGCTTAACAGCTGGCGGACGCGTCTGCGTGTGCCCGTATCGACCGTGTCTGCTGCTGGATTGTTTGTGTTTGGACTTTATTCGGTAAAGTCAGCCGTGCGCGTTGAAACATTAAAGGTCTGCATCATAACGGTATTTGACGTGGCAGTTCAGGGCAGTGGCTGATACTGTACATGAATTCACACTGAGATTATGCCTGTATCACCGCAGCATCTCTGCTCCTACATAATGATTGTTCTAAACATTGTGTCGGGAATTATATAAACGAAACATATTGCAGGATCTCATACCCTGAGCCAGAGTTACCAAAGGCCTTACCTCTAAAAAACATGATGTCTCAGTTCTTTCAGTCCACTCCTGATAATTATTATCATACACACCAGTCCAGAATTTAGATGAACAAATGATCAGTTGAAAATCCAACAAAAAGCATCAATAATGGAAAGGAACAAAGCGTGTCTCCTAGTTTGCCTTGAATCTCTTCTGCTACATATGTTATGTGGATTTATATTGTGCCTAGAGAGATGAAGGTGAAGTTACTTAGCTTATGAATTAATTAAAATGAGTTTATTTAGTTATTATATAACTATTATTATAGTTACACTATAATAAATATAATAAAATGATTTATTGTAACTACAGCCACAATATAATTTTATAATGAACAAGAAGATGTGGAGGCCTAACCAAGAGGCTTTCCATAAATGGATGTATACTTTGAAGGTTGTATATAATAGTGAAAGCAAAGTTATTTTTGTGTGCATTCTGACTGATTGTGTTGTCATAAATGTCTGTTATCTCTGAACAGTTCAGAGTCAAAGTTCTTGATCGCATGTGTTTAGAGCTGGGCTGATGGTGTCAGGTCAACTTCATAGAACACATTTCATCATCTTAAGAGTTTGATGACAAATCATTTTTAGCTCTTTGCACTCTTCCAAAAGTAGCAGTTTTGAGCTAAATGCAACAGGTAGTTTTAAAGCAACTATACTATATAAATAAAAAATGTTTGTATTTTCAGAGCTTCAGAAATGAACCGAATGTGTTGTAGATTCTAACTGACATGATGTTCTCAGTTCCAGGTCATCTTTGTGTTTCTGATTGGAATGAAAGTATTGTAAGGACAGAATGAGTCAACAGGGTTATGTTGCCACCCCTCCATACTCTCAGGCCCCAGCTGGAATGGGGGGATACTCCACTGGTTTTGGAAACTCCCCACCGCAGCCCCATTATGAGCTCTATGGATCTCCACCACAGGCTTATTCTGCCCCTCCGACAGGTAAAATGCTTCTTCTGTTTTCTTTACAGTTCACTTCAGTTCACACAGTTCACACAAGTCTCATCATGTTCTTATGATGTACCTCTGGAAAGAGAAGATTATTTTTGGTTTATAAAAACACAACTTTGATGAACGGACAACAGCTCAGGGGAAAAACAAAAGAGACTTATTTCATCTCTTTGAGCAAGAGGTCTACTGCTTCTCAGATGTTCTTACGTGTGTCTCCATTTCAGAAAAGATTTCGGTACCGTCTTAAACTGTGCTCATATTTCCTGACATCATAGTTTATAAAGTTTATTTGCAGCGGCTCAGTTTTCTGCAGTATATACCCTTCATGTGATATGTGTGGAATGTTGTTTTGCCAGGCATGCTCAAACCATCTGCAATGCCTCCACCATCAGCATCCAGCCAGTATGAAGCTAGCATGCAGCAGAATGGGGCCCACAGGTAAATCCTGCTTCTACTAGATAAAACTTTATTGAATGTAATAGCTGCTAATATTTTTAAAAACATCTTTACTTCTTTCTCACATAAGCTTCCAACCTACACCTGTAGCCTCAGTTCCTCCCATGTCTTCTTATGGACAGCCTCCTCAAGGCGCATATCACAGTATGGCACAAGTCCCGCCTCCAACTCAACAGCTGACCAATCAAATGAGTGCTATGAATATTGCAGGATATGGTAAGAAAGATCCCGTTTTATAAATGGAAAAAAGAGTTTTTTTTTAAATAATTTGTCATTTAGCTTTAAAAGAATGCTTGACGCTTCAGTTGACCCAGATTATCGTCAACCTGCTCTTTAGGCCAAAGACCTATGCAGGTCCCTCAGCCTCCCTCCAGCACAGCAGCACCAAAACCATTTCACACATCTCCAGCACCAGCAATGGGACATCCTCCACTGTCTCCACCGGGACAACAGACCCCTTCAATGGGACATCCTGCACTGTCTCCACCAGGACAACAGACCCCTTCAATGGGATCATCTCCACCAATGGGAATGGCTGGCCCACCTGGAGCAGGTGTCCTTCTGGGTGGAGTTGGCCACCAGCCACCACTTGGACCTCAAGGCTATCCACAGCAAGCAGGTAGGGGGGTGGGTTGTAGCAATGGTACAATACACACATTAAGCAATAAATATAATCTTTAATCAATGACTTAACTAAGTTTGTTTTTCAATTAAACTCAAATGGACATTGTTTACAGGCCCATATGTTGGACAAATGGCAGGCCCACAAACAGGCGCTTTCTCAGGAGGTTTTCCTGGAGGTCCAGCCCAGATGGCCGGTCCTCCTCAGAAGAAGCTGGACCCTGACTCTATTCCAAGCACGGTAATAACAGAGAAAAATGCTGTATTATAATATCAACATATCTTTATTCATATGCAGGGTGAGGTGCATTGACCTTTCTGTTGCAGACACAAGTGATTGGAGATGACCAGGCTAAGAGAGGTAATCAGGTGTATGTGACAAACATCAGAGGTCAGGTGCCTCCTCTGGTCACCACTCATTTTACAGTGCAGGATCAAGGTGAGCATGAGAACTGGCTCTCCACACTTAGTGTTATCAGATATGTACAGAGATTTGGTGAAATATAGTAACGGTCTGCTGTCTGCATGTTTAGGGAACGCCAGCCCAAGATTCATACGCTGCACGACATACTCCTTCCCCTGCACTGCTGATATTGCAAAGCAATGCAAAGTGCCTCTGGCAGCCATTATCAAACCCTTTGCTGCTGTGCCCAAAAATGAGGTATGCAACATTTTCTCTGCACTCCTATTTTTAATTCCAGTTTGAGTTTCTGTGCAGCAGTCAGATTTGCATGTATTAATTTAGCTTAATTGTTTATCCTAAGCCATTTATATTAGTGACTCATCCTAAGGAATGTTCAGTTTATTTTTTAAATAGAATAAAATTCACTAAAGCAGGCTTTGGGAAGCAATTAGTCATTTGTAAATCGATGCTAAACAGGAATCCATGGATATTGTTGTTCTAGTGTTTAAAAGTTAGTTTTGCAAAGTTAGTGTAGCAGCAATATAATGAAACAATGTTGTTTTTTAGGGGCTCAAGACACTCTTGCCCAATCTTTATCTGAGTAATGAATTTTAATTTTGGTGTAGCTTATTACTCCTTTAAATGACCAGCATTCCAGGTGGTTTATTCTTTCTGCTGGAAAATACTGTCTTTGGAATATGTTCAAAGTTAATTCATGAGTACTGTATGTGCTCTCAGTTTATTGGTTTGCTAGTTTAATGGTGGCTTTGATGCCTTCAAGACTCGCTTAACTCTGGAATCTTTCACTGTCTTATCCAACATCATAAGGACCTTATTAGGAAATGTTAGTGTTGGTATTCTTGTGAAAGACTAATTAGTGGAAGTTCAGTCTCCCAGGAACATGTCTGATAAAAAAATATTTGTACTCCAAATTGTAGAACAAAACTGCCCATTTTAAAGAGACAGTGCCCCATTTTCAGTTTTGTTTCAGAGTCCATGAGGTAAAGTCAGAGTTATCAGAGGTAATACATTGTATTGATGAGCTTCAGCATGATAAAAACTCTCTGAAAGCTTCTGCAGTGTCATTTTGTATGTTGTTAAAGTTGTTGACAACTTTTAATTGAACTGGAAATTGATCTCGGATTAACTTTTTATCCTGAGCTTTATTTCCTTTCAGTGTTTGTTTTTGTACCTGCACACATCAGTGTTTGATAAGGTACAGCTGACTGGTCTTACAGATGTCTTTCATTCTGTCTGTGATCTCTGTAGACTCCTCTGTATGTTGTAAATCATGGTGAGGCTGGTCCAATCCGCTGCAGTCGCTGTAAGGCCTACATGTGCCCTTACATGCAGTTTATTGATGGAGGTCGACGCTATCAGTGTGGCTTTTGCAGCTGTGTTAATGAAGGTTAGTACTGAAGATTCACTTTCACACTGCTAGAACCTGAACACACCAATCAAACTCCTGTGACATGCTGTAGGTTTGCTGATGCAGCTTTTTATGTTTGTTTGTTTTTATCCATAATGTTTGAGAACATACACTATTGAACATATTAACAATACTTTAACTTTAGCCACAAGCAATGGCGTTCTGTCATTTTACTGGTAATGTTCACAAATCAATATAGCAGAATACTACTTGCAGATGTTTACATTCATGCAGTCGCTGTTGAACCAATGACATCATTAGACAAACACCTCTGCTTTGACTTCCATAAAGAGCGCAGAGTAAACGTGTCATCCACGTCAGAATGTTCTGATTGGCTCAAAGCAGATTTTTACCTTAGTGCTTTCTGTGAGTTTACTGTAATCCTGTTCTGCGTTTACAAGTAGCAGCTTAGCTGTAAATTACTGGTAATGTTACAACTTCTCTCACACATAAATTGCCAGGAACAATTTATTGTTAATGTTTTAAAAGGTCCCATTTAAACATGATCTCTTAATGGTAATTTGCCAGTAATTTACCAGTAAAGACAGCTTGTGTAAAAGGGGCCTATGGTTATTTTAAACTATGACAAAAACAGTGTAACAACTAATATGTTGTCTGTTCACTATCATAGTTCCAGTACAGTATTTCCAGCATCTGGATCACATGGGCAGAAGAATGGACCTGTATGAGAGACCAGAGCTGTCTTTGGGCTCTTATGAGTTCATTGCCACAATGGATTACTGCAAGGTAACATCACCAGTAATTGAACTTTAAAGACAGTTACACACTTAAACAGTGAGACGTTGAAACACAGACATTAAACCTCAGCAGTAACACAGTACATAGTAAATAAAGAGCTGTGAAGAAGCTGATTTCGAGTTTGAATTTACACTGATACATTGACTTGAACCTCGGCACTTTTTCACTGAAGATGAACTTGCTTCTGTTGGAACAGCATTTTACAATGTGAAATAAGTTTCATTGAAATGTATATTGTATTACATTTTCACAGTTCAAAGTGTCAAGAGCTGTATGCTTGAGTTATCACACTTCTAGGATTCTTGGCACATTCTTGGCTGCTGTTTGTCCTTATCTCAGCCTGACACCGTGATCATCCAGCTGGACTCTTATTTCTCTGAGATGTTTATTAATATTTAGAAATCTGGTGCAGCAGATTCCTCTTCTCTCGCTCTGCTGTAAAACTAAAGGCTTCTACATTCATCCTCCTGTCCACAGTGTTTTGGAACAGGGTTTTTACTCTGTTACTAATGTGTTTATCTTGGCTTATCTTTCTATGAAAAATGTTAATTTTTTAAAGCGTTCTCATGCATGCAGTATAGGGGATGTTTTACGTAATAATTGTCTCAAAAGTAAACTGTAGATGTGTTCTCTGCTGCACGAGAGTTCCGTTTTTTGAGGTTTTGGCAAAATGTCAGTTGAACCTGAGGTCAAATGGACCATGGCATCATAAAAAGACATTATTGATAGACCTGCAGTTGTGTGGTGAATTGTGCAGTTACAGACAGATTTCACAGTTATTACTGACAATAGAAATGGTAATGATGCACTTTGAGGTACTTGAGCTGACATGAATAATTCTGTCTTGAAGAATAACAAACCGTCCAGTCCTCCTGCTTACATCTTTATGATCGACGTCTCCTACACCAACATCAAAAGTGGCCTTGTCAAACTAATATGTGAGGAGCTGAAGACACTGCTTGACCAACTTCCCAAGTAAGTCAAGATGCAACTTTTGATTTAAGACTGAAGGTGTGTTTAGGATCGTTTTTTCCCCTCACCTTGTGCTCCAGGTGTTTGGCTCGGATGGGGTGGAGAGTTGAAGCTTTAGGCAGAAACCCTCAGTGTTCAGCTCTCAGGTTCCACACATGTTCTCCTGTGCTGCTATCAGACTGGAATGTGAAGGAATCTGTCTAAAAACCTCCTGCCAAATATGGTAACAGGAGCAGAACAGAATAAAATATGGAGGAATAAAACAATTCCAATATCTCATCATTTAAAAATGCCTGCCTAAAGGAAGACGGGTTTTTGCAGGGTTGAGAGTGAAAGGGTTCTGCAACATTTCCAAGAATCTAAATATGTCTTTGTGCAGATGGCTGTGATTATTCTGTTTGTTTGGAGGACTGCCAGCTGAAAGGTTTTGACTCACCTCTAGGGATTATTTCAGCTTTTTAAGCCTCTTAAACTCCTTACCTCTTCTCCACCAGTTCACTAGTTCTTAAGGATATGTCCTTATGTGTTTGGGAGCTGACATCACTCTCAAGACAGCTCAGTAGTGCACTCCAAATAAGCCTGTGGTACTGTATGTGATTTCAGTTCCTGGCTTTACCTGCTGATTTGCTTACAGTTAATGAAACCCACATTGGACCAGAACTGATAGGGTTTGTTCGTGAGATGGGGAGAAGTGCTTTGACTTGACTTTAATGAAGAGATTGGCATAAATGGACTGAGAGTGATCCAGGCCATCACCATGTTTTACAGTCTTGTGAAGCAACCATACAAAGTTACAAACTGCAGATACAGATGTCAGTTTGGAATGCTCTTATTTATTGGCCAGTTATCTATTACTGTACATGTGTATCGGTGGGATGTGTGCATTTCTTTAGAAAGATGGAATGGATGGAATAGTGTCAGGAATCGAATGCTAAAGCTAACACTTTACCACTAATGTTTTGCCACATAATACATGTAAGAGTGGCATTACATTAGAAACAGTTATTTGAAAGAAAAATAGCACATGCATTTCACATAAAATATGTATTTTTGGGGTTTTAAATAATAAATCAAGATGCTGTTGAAAATAAAGACAAAGTAGTTGGATACCTTCTTTTAGAACATCAGTGTGAATTTGAGAGGGACTGGCCAATCCCAAACATCCACTTTAAATAAGCGAAAACTGGAGATTATAATGATAATTGGAGAGAAATGGTTGTGAAGTCTAGCCTCATTTATTTGTGCTTGGTTTGCATTTTAAATCAACTTTCCAAATGTACTTCTCATGTACTTTTTTAAAGGGAGGAGGGGGCAGACAGTTCAGCCATCAGAGTGGGCTTTGTCACATATAACAAGATTCTGCACTTCTACAACGTGAAGAGCGCTCTGGCCCAGCCTCAGATGATGGTAGTGTCTGATGTGGCTGAGATGTTTGTTCCACTTCTCGATGGGTTCCTCGTCAACTTCCAGGAGTCTCGGGCTGTTATCAACAAGTAGGTTCCTCCTCACATGAACTTTCTTTCAACTGGAGAGTTATTGCATAAAGTTGCTTACTTGCCACCAACGTCATTACTTAAAGCCTAACTTTATAAACAACTCATTTGATAAACACATAATATTTTGTTAGGTTGTGGTTAATGTATAAACTGAAGTCATGTGTTGTTTCTCAGTCTTTTAGATCAGATCCCCGACATGTTTGCTGACACCAATGAGAGTGAGACCGTCTTCGTGCCTGTCATTCAAGCTGGTGTGGAGGCACTGAAGGTAAATAACAAATTGAAGAGGCTGAAGTATTTACCAAACATTGTCTTTGTCTTTGTGGTGTTTGCGTCAGTCCATCTGTTCATTCGCTGTTTTAAATGTGCTTGCTTACTCATTCTCATGCTTCTGCTGTTTTGTCTAGTTTAACAAAGTGCATTTCAGTACAAGCTTGATAAACATGTCATTTCATAGTGACTTCAGGTGTCTGTTCAGGTTTTTAATGACCACATGGCTCATAAAGCATTCATTCAGCTCCTGACCTTAAAGGGACAGTTCACCCACATATTTAAGTTCAAAGCTACATGAAGACTGTATTAAGCCTGTTATATTAAGTCCCCATGTTTAAAAAAGACATGAGGGTTAGTAAATAATAACAGAATAATATTGTTTTTCGTGTGATCTGTACCTTTACATTACTGTTAAGTTGAGTTACACAATTGAACGAAATATAATGTTATATGTCCCAGATATACTACAGAGCCATCCAGTTCAAAGTGTCCTGCTAAGATAAGATCACATGACTCACATGTGATGTATGACACATGTCATGTGTGTGTCTGTGCTGTTTCTCTGCTCAGGCTGCTGAAAGTAGCGGGAAACTCTTCATCTTTCATTCCTCCATCCCGTCAGCTGAAGCTCCTGGAAAACTCAAGAACAGAGATGACAGGAAACTAGTGGGCACAGAAAAGGAGAAGGTGAATATATATCTGCAGTCAGAACTTTACCCAGCAATGATAACTAATCCAACCCATCCAAATGCAACCCTTAACGTGAAGTTAACAAGAGCTAAATCCTAACCTGTATTTCTGTGTGTTTTTAGACTCTGTTTCAGCCTCAGCGGGGTGTGTATGAGCAGCTGGTTAAAGATTGTGTAGCACAGGGTTGTTGTGTGGACCTCTTCCTGTTTCCCAATCAGTATGTGGATATGGCCAGCATGGGTGAGGTTCCCTCGCATACCGGTGGCTCAGTCTACAAGTACAGCAACTTCCAGGTATAGACACAAACAACACTCATTTTATTCTTCTATTTCTGCTTCTGTTTTACTAGGTTGGTAAATGCGATTGACTGCCCTCTTGTGGTCAACCCTTGTTTTTCCTCATCAGGTGGAGGTTGATGGTCAGCATTTTCTCAATGATCTCAGGAGAGATGTGGAGAAGTCTATCGGCTTTGATGCCATCATGCGTGTCCGTACTGGCACAGGTAATAACATTCTACAGCATAACGAGTTTTCAACCTTTACCAGACCTAGATTTTCTCTGTAACACTTTATAACTTTACTTAATAGCATTTATAAACATTATAACATTATCTGTTTATTTACATTCATATTTAATATTTAGCATATATAATAGTATAAAAATGATTAAACATTTATATAAATATATTTCTATATAAATTTGAATTTTTAAATGGTTTTGAAGAAAATATGAGAAATTGTTTTTGCAGTAGCTTGATGGACCCCAGGGGTTCTCAGACACCCAGTTAAAAACAACACCTAAACATTATAAAGTGAAACATCCCATCACATTCACCTGTAATGACAAATATGCTCATACACATGGTGACATTACATCAACATGACTCTGATGTTTGCTCCTCACATTCAAGGCTTCAGGGCCACAGATTTCTTTGGTGCTGTCTACATGAACAACACTACAGATGTGGAGATGGCCGCAGTGGATTGTGACAAAGCCGTGACTGTGGAGTTTAAACACGATGACATACTCAGTGAGGAGTCTGGAGCTCTTTTACAGGTTTGTCCACTCGTATGTTAATCAGCATTGAGAGATCTTACAATGAGAATTTACTCATTGACGTGAGAAGCACAGATTTTCACCTCCTGTGTGTGATTTCCCAGTGTGCTCTGCTCTACACCACCATCAGCGGAGAGAGACGCCTGCGAATCCACAACATCAGTCTGAACTGCAGCTCACAGCTCTCTGAACTCTACAAAAGCTGTGAGACAGACGCCCTCATCAACTTCTTTGCTAAGTCAGGTGACGGCCTTTCCAAGTTTCTTCTGTGATTTTGGCAGCTTGATCATCAAACTAAAGCCATAATGCAGAATTGAAAAATACCAATATAAAGATATACAATAAAAAAGGCCAAAGAATCACCCCAAAGGTTACCTTCTGTTGTGAAGGCTGTGAAGGCTCACCTGAGAATGTGGAATGACACAGATAAGACAGATGGTAAAATAGTAGTAAGATTTATTTTAAGCATCTGTCACTACTCAGTGGTGCTATAAAACAACTACGAGTTGTAATGGTTGTAATATAAAACACACACAGCTGGGCTTTATCTCAGTCTATCAAATCTGAAGTCCTGTTGATGGATTGTTGTGGTGAAGTGATGTGGTGGTCCTCTGCAGTAGAGCACCTTCTCAGCACCGATTCATCACCTCATTCACACAGTTAATTCAGTGAATAAAGGGCACAGACAGCAGTGCACTTCATTCACAGTAAATACTGCGCGTGTACGCTCATCCTGTGATGACTGTGACTGTTCTCTTCCAGCGTACCGGGCCATGCTCAGCCAGCCACTGAAGACAGTGAGGGAAATCCTGCTCAATCAAACAGCTCACATGCTGGCCTGCTACAGGAAGAACTGTGCTAGTCCTTCAGCAGCCAGCCAGGTGAGTCACACAAACAAACACTGTGTGAATTCATGTCTCATTTCAGGTGACATCACAATCCTTTGTTTCTGCAGTTAATCCTGCCTGATGCCATGAAGGTGTTTCCGGTGTACATGAACAGTCTGTTGAAGACTGCACCTCTAGTGGGAAGTGCTGAGCTCTCTACAGATGACAGGGCCTTTCACAGACTCATGCTGATGTCCATGGGAGTGGAGGAGACCCAGATCCTGCTGTACCCACGACTGATCTCGCTGGTGAGTTACACACACCAAACCTGCCCTTGTGTGTCTGCTCCATCATCAGTGTCAAACACTGAACACTACACATCTTTCTGGCTTTCTCAGCACAACATGGATGTTGGCAGTGAGGGTTTACCTGAAGCGGTGCGTTGCTCTGAGGAGCGTCTGAGTGACACTGGCATGTTCCTGCTGGAAAACGGACTCTCTGTGTTCCTCTGGCTGGGACAGGCCTGCCCACCCGACCTGATCCAGAACATCTTCAACGTACCCTCTCTCAACCACCTGAACACAGAGGGGGTATGACACACACACACACACACACACACACATACACACACATACACACACACACACACACACACACACACACACACACACGTTGTTATACACAGGTCATTACACACATTTGTGTCATCATAATTTGTGTCATCACATTTGTGTCATCACACATGCACACACTTTTGTTAAATATACTCTACATATAACTGTAAGTAAGACAGCTGGAAATAAGTGAGTGTGTGATTGTTTTAAATCAGATGGAAACATACTGGGGGTGCACAAGTGAAAACTGAAGCACATGCTCTTAGAAACACTGTGAAATCAAGCTGGAGTTACATTGATCTTCGTGTTTTGCACTTGTGAAGAATATCTTTCAGTGGTTTTAGCCTTTAGACTCCA
The DNA here is from genome assembly GCA_036877575.1 of Botia almorhae. Lineage (NCBI taxonomy): Eukaryota > Metazoa > Chordata > Actinopteri > Cypriniformes > Botiidae > Botia > Botia almorhae. The sequence goes on along the minus strand of JAZGTJ010000387.1, from coordinate 26,989 downwards.
GTGTAACTTCTGTTAGTTTGATATCAGTTAGATTGTATTGCATAACTGTGAACAGCAGCAGTTTTCTTCATCAAGTGAGTCTTCACGATGGAAATGAACAGCAGGTTTAATAACTGCACATGTGTGATTGTTCTGCAGCTGACATCATTACCTGTGCTGGATAATCCTCATTCCAGGAACCTGCATTCAATCATCTCCAGCGTTTCACAGCAGAGATCCAGATCCATGAAGGTACAATTCTCTCTCCCTTCTGTCTCTCTCTCTTAGCCCAGACTGCTTGAGGTATAGACTCCATTCAAACTGGTAATTATGGTAAATCATTTTGTTTTTATTTATTGTAAATTTCAAAGCGTCAGTTTTAATATGAAATAAACATTTTCAGAAGATTTAAAATACAACAGCAATAACAGCATTGTGATATTTACATCTAATGGGTCTTTAATCATCTGGCTGTTTGTGTTGTGAAATGTGCTTGACGTGTGCAGCTGCTGATCGTGAAGCAGAAAGACAGAGGAGAACTGTTGTTTCGCCAGCAACTGGTGGAGGATAAGAGTCTCCATGGAGGGGCTTCATACATGGACTTCCTGTGTTACGTCCACCGTGAGATCAGGCAGCTACTTACTTAACACACACCCAGTGTTTAGTACATTACAGCGCACAGCCCTCTTCTCTTCTGATGTGTAGAGCTGCCTATAATATATGACCTTTATGCTTCATGTCTCAGTGTGTCATACTGGGGATGCTGGTGTTACAGTCGAACGCTTCAAATGCACCACATCTTCCTGTTCTGTGTAGTCATTCCCATGAATCTGAGAGATCTTCACTGATTTTCTTAAATCATGTCCCTGATTTTCATTTGATCTGTCAAAGAGAAACATTTCTGTAAAACCTTTACACAATCAACCTACAGCAAAATGAAGAACTGGCTTGTAATGTGTGGATTGGAGGTGTATGTTCTTCCAGATGTAAATCTGTGCTGTCTGTTAAATGAAGACACACCACTGTGATGAGAACATTACAGTACAACACCTGTTCTTTGTTTTTGTTTGTTTGATTATTGGTATTTAGTCAGTAGTATAAAGTCCATTTAATTCATACTAGTTAAAATCTATACATCAGCATATGTCATACGTTTTAAAGAAAAAGACAAAAATCAAAGTCTTTGTTTCAATAGTTTTATTAGTTTTTTAAATATTTTTTGTATGTTTCTGATATATCAGGATATGTAAAGGGACACTCCACAACTTCATCATCATACATCAACCATGTTCTTGCAGGATAGTGTTTAAAGACAAATGAAAATGTCCCTCAGTGGGGTACAGTTGAATATCTGATGTTGATTAAGGTGGTGCTTTTATAATTTTGCAGGTAATGTTAGTCATTATTTGTTATTCCTAATTATATACAGTTTTGCTTTTTAAAACAATACCAATGGAACATTAGACAGTTATGATGTTAGAGTTGCTTTATTTTTTCATGATTCGACAGGGACTGTTTCTTTTATTACACTTTGAGATGTGTCAGAAAAACTTCAGCCTGAAATAATATCTCAGGTAACTCATGCAAGCAGATTTTGTACCTGCTCATCAGTGCGTTGAATCTGAACATGGTTCAAGAAAATACGTTGAGTTTGGAAGCCAAGGACACCTGCCATGTGCATCTCAATTCAACCCAACCTTTATACAGCCGTTTTGAAATAAAGATGTACTCTTCACATTGAATGAAAGCTGGTATATTTGTTTGCATTTTTAAGGCAATTCAAATGAGCCTTAAACAGTCATTGTAAGCAGGAACACGTCATTTGGTGATCTGATGGACAATCAGGGATGGGGGAGAAAAAGAACCGTCAAACATATATTCTGTTACAACTGTTTATTGGTTCTGTTACAAAATGCAGTCTAGCTGTTTCCACACGAAGCGAGAGCTGTGACCATCGAGTCATGGATCTGCTGTAACATCATTGAGGCAGCATGAGTTGTGAACATCGAGTCATGGATCTGCTGTAACATCACTGAGGGCTGTTTGCTAACACTGCAAATCCTTCCTCACTCACACAGCTGCCAGGGTCCCACAACAGTTACCAGATTACCAGACAAGTCACATTATTCATAAAGCGTTCATGACACTCAAATGCACCAAACGAGGCTGAGAGACAGCATTGTTTTCAGAAAAGAACTAACAAAGGCTCGTGCTGCAATGCAATTGAAATAAAAAGAGAAAGTAAGAAAACGACAGGTTGTGTCATTTTTTTAAGCAGTGTTCGACTTTAAGCTATATTTGGGATGAGCATTAACAGAGAAAGGCACTCATTTTTAAGAGTAGGAAAAGACTCGTGCACTCTTCTGTTTAAGAAGCTCATATTATGCGTTAGACATGCAAGTTTTTTATAAGAGCACGTAATGATATACTATCAAATAAACAAGAATGGCATACATTGAAATTAAGCAAACTGAAAAAACAGATCTACATGTTTTAATGGTATGAATAAGAAACACAGCACTTTTAAATACAAATCCCTCCTTATTTGTATTTATATTCTGATCACCAGTCAGTATATTTACACATATCTGTAATAATAATGCACTGACTCCTACATTTTCTAGCTAGTTACAGACTTACTTTTCCAAGCTGCAGGATCACTTTTCTAGCCTTTAACAAACATTGTTGCATTTAAAATTTTAAATGAGAATTATTGATTGCATCTTAACGAAAGCTGAACACACAGGGATTTAAAGTTATTAAAACGACCAAAAACTTGTTGCAACTGGAAATAATAAATATTGAGAATTGACGTTGTCTGTGTGTTGTATGAAATTCATTTGTAATATTACTCAATAAAGCACGTCGTTAGCTGTACTGTAAATTAACGGATTCACCACTAGGAGGAGACAATAGACACGTGTATGTACAGCAGTACACATACAGCATGTACGATCTGTACGTCTAGATGTATTTAAATTAGAACTTTGATTTTATGATTTGACCTCAGTTAAATAACATTTTGCTCTGTGAATGCAGTTCAATGTAGATGAGCTTTAATAAATTACTGTAGGTATATAAACATTTTGTGAGGGGTTTATACATCATAAAATCATCGACAGACACTGTAAGACAATCTGAGTGAAAGAGACTGACATTACCTTGCCTTTAACACACACAAATACTGAAGTCACACAGAGAAAACCCTTTTACTGTATGACTACAGACTGAACAGCTGCTGTGCTTGATGCCAAAAAACATGTAAACAGCAGGAATTGTGACATTTTCACAGGCATTTTAAGAAGACACATAAAGCAGCATTATTGTGTTTTTTTCTCCCTAAGACAAATACAATATGTGCTTTGAAATGCTACCTGTAGCTTCCAATCTATATATGCTATATATTCTAGTTGGCAAATAAAAACACTCTAAATATCTTTTTAAAATACATTTTTGAAAACATACATTGTCCTCTACATTGTCCATCTTTAGTTTTTGACGTGTTTTGGCTGGACCCACTGGGACATTCTGGAATGGTTGTGTAGAAATGTTTTGTACCTGTTGACAGAAGGAAGGTGAGCAGCTGATGAGCTCAGGGTTCATTACACTGAAGTGAATCTGTGTGCTGTGTTTAAAATATCAGTAACTTAACTATTGAGTTCAATGCAGAGTTGACATGACGATGGGTGTTAAACAATGACAGGCAACTCATTTCCCAAACAATGTCAGAAATGTTGATTAATGATATTCATTTCCAAATCAGACATTTTTAGTAATTGTTGTAAATGTTGTTCAGAATAAAGGTATATTTTATTTACAAGTGAAGGACAAAAAAATTTACAAATATATTTTCTTTGCTTGAAAACCTGGTGTTAATGTGGGTTTATGGGTAAATCAAACCTGGTGTTAATGTGGGTTTATGGGTAAATCAAACCTGGTGTTAATGTGGGTTTATGGGTAAATCAAACCTGGTGTTAATGTGGGTTTATGGGTAAATCAAACCTGGTTATATGTGGGTTTATGGGTAAATCAAACCTGGTGTTAATGTGGGTTTATGGGTAAATCAAACCTGGTGTTAATGTGGGTTTATGGGTAAATCAAACCTGGTGTTAATGTGGGTTTATGGGTAAATCACTGGTATGGATGTGCTCACACTCCATCAGTGGAGTATAAAGGTGATATTTACTGTATATGAGCTGGACAGAGTCTATATTCAGATGTTAAATGACGTTCTCAAACAGCTGCATGGATCTCATGATGTTCTCGTCCTGTAGAGAAGAAAGCAGAACAGATGAGAGCTCAGCAGCATCTCACCTGTGGACACTGTTTGCTTTGAAGGACAGCAGGGAAACAGCTGTGGTACTACTCGTGTACATCATACAAAATATTTCTCTCCTCTGTATGTGCTCTACTCAGGCAAACCGCATTGTAAATATTTATAAGATAAATTACATTCATGCAGGACACATTCAGAAAATGAGTCTTACGTTCTGGCAGCAGTCTATAAACTCATCTATAGTCACCACTCCATCTCTGTTTCTGTCCATTTTCTGGGAAAACATGACAAGGGTCACAAGGTCAGCTGAGTGATGTCACTCTGTTTGAGGTTACTCTATTAATTCCTGCTTAGAATCACAGCTGAATCTATATGAAAATATTAGCAGAGGCAAGATCACAGTCCTAATAGACATCTAACAGCTGCAGAACATCATTGCTAATACAGAATACAGAATGATGACACAATGAAAAGAAAGTCTCACCTGGAAAAACATCTCCACATGTTGTCGTGGAGTCTCCTCTTTAAGGATGGGATATGTGCATTTTCCCATCATGTCATAGATAGACTTGATGATATCTAACATTTCCTGTGTAACCCCCCAAAACACACACAGATGCTGTTCTTTAGTGCTTGATGTACAATCATAATGCTATGGTCTCATTCTCTTCCTTATAAATGTCTTTTTCTTCATGTATTTACCTCTTTTGTTATATATCCGTCCTTATTGATGTCGTATAGGTTAAACGCCCAGTTCAGCTTCTCCTGAATTGTGCCTCGTAACAGAATGGAAAGACCCATCACAAAATCCTGTAAATGTAGCAGAAGAGCTATTAGACATGGAGCTATCAGAGTAGTGTTGATTCATAACAGGAAATGACATAAAAGCAATAAGAGAAATACACAAGCGGAAGACCTTTGATAGTACAGTAGCATGTGTTCTATCAGTCTGTTAAACAGACTGCTGTATTTCTTCAGATCATGATATCTCCTGCTGGAATTACTGATATGTGTGAGACTCACACATTTCTCTTATGAAATAAATGTTTTTAATAACCTCATAACTATTTTTCATCCCAAGATTTTTGTAGGTTGTGGTTCCCACATGAGCACTCAAGATTTTAATTAACAGGTGAAAGTTTTATTAAAAACAACATGATGATATTCTCATTTAGTTCTTTACTGTATTGGTGGAGACAAGCAATGTTTGTTTAAAGCTATAATTTAAAACCAGGATTAGCTCCACTTGTTTATTATCTGCAAATAATGTTGATACGTATCAACATCACATCTCGTAATTAATATGAGGTCATAACAACCTCATGCATAAGATTATAAGAAAGACTTATCAGTAACACGTTTTATTTATCAACATTATCAATCAACAGCATTTAACTAAGATTAATAAATGCTATTTGTTCATTTAAATTTTTACTAAAGCAAATCTGTTAACATTAAGTAATTCACAATAAACTAACATAAACAAACAATAAACAATTGTATTTACAATTCATAAATACTATAAAAATATTATTTAATATTTAAAATAATATTTTCTGTTCATGTTAGCTAACGCAACAACTAATGCTAACAAACTGAGCCTTATTGTAAAGTGTTACTGAGTTAGGATGCAAAGTGCTGTTTAAAATTATAATATAAATTCATATTCATATAAAACAATGTTTTATATGCAGTGTAGCATGTCATACTGCAGAACTAACCAAATGCAGTTTAAAAGTGGAACAATATTTAGTATCAGTGTCATGCATATGAGAGAACATTCAAATGAATACCTCAAAACTGACAGAGCCGTTGTGGTCTGTGTCGAATGCACTGAAGAGAAAATGTGCATATGTGGATGCGTCTGAGAAATAAAACAGCGAAACGTCATAAATCACAGTAATGCCTTTACCTCCACACAGTTAACCTCCACACAGTTAACCTCCACACAATTAACCTCCACACAATTAACCTCCACACAGTTTACCGCCACACAGTTAACCTCCACACAGTTAACCTCCACACAGTTAACCTCCACACAGTTAACCTCCACACAGTTAACCTCCACACAGTTTACCGCCACACAGTTTACCGCCACACAGCTTACCGCCACACAGTTTACCGCCACACAGTTAACCGCCACACAGTTTACCGCCACACAGTTTACCGCCACACAGTTTACCGCCACACAGTTAACGTCCACACAGTTTACCGCCACACAGTTACCCTCCACACAGTTTACCTCCACACAGTTTACCTCCACACAGTTAACCTCCACACAGTTAACCTCCACACAGTTTACCTCCACACAGTTTACCTCCACACAGTTACCCTCCACACAGTTTTCCTCCACACAGTTTACCTCCACACAGTTTACCCCCACACAGTTAACCTCCACACAGTTAACCTCCACACAGTTTACCTCCACATAGTTAACCTCCACACAGTTAACCTCCACACAGTTTACCTCCACACAGTTTACCTCCACACAGTTACCCTCCACACAGTTTTCCTCCACACAGTTTACCTCCACACAGTTTACCCCCACACAGTTAACCTCCACACAGTTTACCTCCACACAGTTAACCTCCACACAGTTAACCTCCACACAGTTTACCTCCACACAGTTAACCTCCACACAGTTTACCTCCACACAGTTAACCTCCACACAGTTTACCTCCACACAGTTAACCTCCACACAGTTTACATCCACACAGCCTGTTTCTGTCCCTGCTTAAATACAGCTTATGTAAGCTTCTGTACGCTTACGTTCATTAATATTACAATAATATAAATTATAGTTCAAATAAACCAGTGTCTGTGTGATGAACGTAAGTAAGCTGTGAGACATAGATTTGTCATTAGTCACTAACCCTGAGAACAGAAGATGCAGAAATCTGTTTGCTCTCTAAATGTGCTTTCTAAACTGTGTGATGCATATACACCAACCATCGAATTTCTAAATGTGATTTGAAAACCATTAAATGTATGTTTCAACAGTATAGTGATGTAGAACAGTACAGAAAATAGTAACAGGAAACACACAAGTACAAACACACATACAGAAAATACACACACCTCCCTGTGGGAAAAACTGAGAGTAAATATCCTTAAAGGTCTCTTCATTGACCACACCGCTGGGGCATTCCTAAAAACACACAGAGAATAATTGTGTTAACATTTCAACAACACAACCAGTGTGTGTATGCCGGAAACACATTCTGATGTCAAAACACAGCTGTTGTACTGGACATGAAATCATGTTGTGAGATTCCACCAGCAAAGTGGCCTTTCATTGTTAATAAATGAGCTGTAACTGAAAGCAGGAGGATGAACCAGCGGTTTATCTGTCATGCTTGTCTTATTAAATGGCCTTGATTCCTGTGGTTTACAGATGACTCTTCACAGATGATGCTTTCAGACCTGTGTATGCAGACATCACAAGAGAATGTCTGATTTTGATTTGCAATACACTTGCATTAGTTTTGTCATTATTTTGTCATATTCTTGTTGTATGTATTTTATGTAAAATACATGTATTTTATTATTCACAAATTATCTTAAAAAAACACTTTTATAATAGGGCTACATGTTATATTATTAAAACAGGCTGAACATAAGACTCCTTCATTAGCCTTGATTAGCAATGATGTCCTTATCTACATATGACAACAGATCAAAGCACGTCAATCACAATAATTCCAATACACATCTTCCTCTGTGGAGCTAAAGACATAATAATGTTTTGACTTAGAAGGAGAATCAGATGAGCAAAAGAGACCTTCTCATATTCAAATTCAAATCATAATGATACAGCATGTTCATTTACACAAGTGATGAACACCTAGTGAAGCTTGAATCACAGGATTGTGAAGGTCATATGACAGATCTTTAAAAACCATCTATACCATCTATGAGCTATAATTAAGACAGTGTCTGAATAACTCTGATCTATCAAGAATATATCATTCTTTTGAAGAAGTTAACTGCTGCACGAGTGTCATGATCTTAAGGAATGTTTATTTCCAGGATAGTTATGTCACAGTACACAAATCTGGCAGTTAGTGAAGGTGATTTTAGTTGATGTACCACAGATGGTCTGTCAGTTGCAGGAGTTATAAAATGTGCTTTTAAAGTGTAACTGCTTAAAGCAGTCATGGCTGAAAATTGCTTAGACACCCTTAATCCACAAAGGAGAGATTTAAGTTATTTTCTATTACCAGAAAAGACTATTCCAAAAAAAACACAACCTCCATTTGAATCTGTCTGTTTCAGAGACTGCAGGTGATTGTAGCCCATGGAAAACCACAATTTCACAGACAGTCTGTTTTTACTGTACTGTAAGTTGAATTCTAGCATGATTAACATCAAGACTTAAAATCATTTTGTCACAAAAACTACAGCTAAATGTAAACATTTCAGACTTGAACTGTTGGCCTACAGAACTTACACAGTCTAAGGGAAAAACAATTATGGCACAACTGAGCTGAGAATACATCGGGCCTAGTAACAGAATGTGACAGAAGCAGAAGACTGAAGGGGTTTTGTTCTTTAAATCTTTAGAAAGGAAAGACATTAAAGGGCATTAAAGGGTCCTGACATGAGCAATCACATTTTCCTCGATCTTTTGACATATAAGAAGTCCTGCAAATTTCATAGCTTAAACTGTCCTCCTTAGCAATAACTAATGCATTTAATAATCATCCTCTGGATTTGTGACATCACAAGGTAGATTCACTTTCATACGACCTGCCCCAGAGCAAGATAACAACACCTACTTTTACATCATCACATCATTGGCTCCGCCCACGGTCACTGAGTTGCAGAGAAGAACAAAACAAAATAAAAAAACCTCATGACTTAAGTTTGCTAACATGGGTGATAGATCCAAAACCTATAATATTGGTATCTTTGATATATGAAGCCTATTACAAAGGCCTGACCTCCTGATGAACTTCCACTGGTCCTCTGTGCATTACAGCTGAATACAGTGATGAAGGCAACACAACCCCTGCCGAGGTGTCTTAAAATAACTGCCTGGAAAGTGTTTAGACCTACAAATCTGTTCAGTTTTAGAAGGTACTTCATTCTGTTTTGTTTTTATCTAGTTTTCTGTAAAACAGTAGAATGCACCAAAGTGTGTGTGTGTTTAAATTGAGCCTCGTAACACATTCAGTTCATCTATGTCTTTCCATGTGACATACTGTACAAACAACTGTGATGGGTCTCAGCCAAATATGATCACACATCTCTGTGTCGAGTGTCTTAATGAAATTAAATGATCTTTATATTTATGCTATGTCTGTGAATTGATAAGAAAATGCAATCAAATTAATCACCTGATATGGTGAATAATTGATATTATCAACACTAAAAATGTGCTCAAATAAAAGGCCTCCAAACAAAGAGGATTTAAAGACATTGTAGAGGCAGATTTAAAACAGCTTTAGCTAAAAGGCGGATTGCTGGATCTCATTGGTTGGTCAATTTTCAGATAAAAACAAAAGCTGCTCAGCTGTCTTAAAATAACGATGGAAAGTGTTTTGAAGCCCTAATAAAACCTGATGCAAACTACAGTCACATACACCTCACAAAGACAGTATTTACAAAAGCTTGTGACTCCTGGATCTGCCCAGTTCTTCCTTCATCCTCAATTTTTAAGCAACTTGAAAATCAAAACTAAAATAGTCCAAAACGCACCACACTGAAACACTAACTCCAATTACCTATAAGATCCCAGTGTAAGAACGACCTTCAACCAGCTGTGTTGTCTAATGTACCTTTTAAATCTCTGACATAGAACAGTGTGGATGAAAGTTCTGTGTTGTTATAAGGAGCTCTGGTTAATTCAAAGCGATTGTTTTGTGTTGCTGTCATTGTCTCTTGTGCACTCAGTGTGAGAGACCCATCTAATTACATTCTTAAAAACACAGCGCCCATCAAAACACATCAACAGCTGCTAAAGTGTTGAGAGTGCGAGAGCTACACAAGGTTTATCATCACTGTTTAGAACTGCAATTGCTTATGATCGTCCAGTGATTCATACAATCACTGAAGAGCCTTTGACATGTTTTCATCAGTAATTTAAGGTCCTGGAAAAACATTTACAGAAGTCTATATTATATGTAAGATGCTTCTGAAATAACATTAGTAATGGCAAATATTTTCATGCTTCTTTGCTGACAGTCTTAGTTTTTGATCCTGAGCATTTCGTTATATTCACCTATAACAAATTGTCGCGCCTGATAAAAGTACGGTGATTAAACAGGAGCTTATGAACTTCACCTGCCACACTGATACAGCTGCAAACAATTAGTATTCTGTTCTTTCACTGGTGCAGAGCAAGTGGGAGGAGACTAAAATCAAGTGATCAGAACTGCATGACACACTCACAATGCTAAAGCAAAACAGACCAGTAAGGAATTATTGCAAACATTGTTGTTTGCAGACATCAGTCTTAAATGGCTGTTTGATGGCTTGCTTTGTCACATTTATAAACCCTCATCTGGCTAAAAACTATAAGTGATTGATAGAAATAGACAATAATTCATCAAAGATTCATCTTTTACCAGAAGATGAAATGAGCTTAATCTATATAATTAATATTAATATTACAAATGAAAGCAAAAAAAACACAAATGTCTGTTTTTTCAATAGATACATTAACAAACAACAGCAGTTTGACTAAGTTTGACTACTGTTCAAAGCTGTTAACATGAAGACCATTCATTCGTGCTCTCTGTAATTCAAACACATGATTTACAAACTCAGTCTTGTTTAATGTTTATATGGAGCATCACATATGATAATGATTAAATCAGAATTTAGGATGACAACTGAAAACACCTGCCATAGGTGGTGTGTGGGTGTGGTCTGATTTCTTCCTCTGAGAGTCTGATAATGAAAGGACTCATGTCCTACACTCATGCTTTGTCATCTGACAATTTGGGTCGAGTTAATTTGGTGTTGTCTCATTACATTGTGCACCAGAGGTGACAAAAGACGGGCCACTCCAGAGACCTTCATCTGACCTGATTATTGAAGAAAGTGTGATATCAGTTTGAGTCTACAGCAAACCTACATGTTCAGACACTTTCTCATTTACATCAACATTCAAATAAATAAATAAATCATAACAATCAAATTCAAAAAAAAAATTGGTATGTAATGTGGGCACATCATCTTACGTTCTTGAAGCCCCTGTAGAGTATTTGAAGCTCTTTGCGAGAGAAGCGTGTCTGAGCCTCCAGCTGCTCCAGACCTTCAGGTCGATGTCGTACAGCAGACAGCTCCAGCTCATCCTCAACACTGTCTGTAGAGAAAGATCACAACATCTGCCTTATGATCCACACTCAACATTAACCTTCAGTATCAGCCACATACGTAGAACATATAACAATTGACATCTGACATCATTTAAAGAGATCCAAAAGGGGGCAGTTGTGGCTGTGGTCACTCTTCTCCAGTTGCTCCCTGGCGCCACAGTGATAGCTGCACACTGCTGTGTGTGTGTGTGTGTGTGTGTGTGTGTGTGTTCAGGGCTTACAGTGTGTGTCTTTCCACTCCTCACCATTGTTGGGTTAAATGCAGAGGTCACATTTCAAGGATGGGTTACCATACCTGACAAACATGACAAATACCTGACATGTTTACTTAAAAATATTTTGAAAAGGTATTTTGACACAAACTGAATTTTTCCTGAATGAATCTGAATGCTGATTCTCAAACATTCAGAGTAACTCAGAGTAAGTCAAACACACAAGCTTATTAGCCTTAAATGTACAAAAGCTTCAGTTCAGCTTTAACTCCAGTAAAACTACAGTGTATTTCTGCAGGGTCTCTATTGAAATACATTAGCTTAGTGTGCTTGAGATTATTTAGTCCTAAGAGCTAAATCACCTTTCAGAATCAAATGGCAGAAGAACGAGAGTCTAGAATAAGTTAATGAGAGGTGATGTGAGCTATACGTATATGTATATATGTAAGCACACACAGTAATTACTGACACAAAGAGTGATTACTGACACACCTGAAGCACAAAGAGTGATTACCGACACACCTGAATCACACAGTGATTACCGACACACCTGAAGCACAAAGAGTGATTACTATCACACCTGAAGCACAAAGAGTGATTACTGACACACCTGAAGCACAAAGAGTGATTACTGACACACCTAAAGCACACACAGTGATTACTGACACACCTGAAGCACACACAGTGATTACTGACACACCTGAAGCACACACAGTGATTACTGACACACCTGAAGCACACACAGTGATTACTGACACACCTGAAGCACACACAGTTATTACTGACACACCTGAAGCACACACAGTGATTACTGACACACCTGAAGCACACACAGTTATTACTGACACGCCTGAAGCACAAAGAGTGATTACTGACACGCCTGAAGCACAAAGAGTGATTACTGACACACCTGAAGCACAAAGAGTGATTACTGACACACCTAAAGCACAAAGAGTGATTACTGACACACCTAAAGCACACACAGTGATTACTGACACACCTGAAGCACACACAGTGATTACTGACACACCTGAAGCACACACAGTGATTACTGACACACCTGAATCACAAAGAGTGATTACTATCACACCTGAAGCACAAAGAGTGATTACTGACACACCTGAAGCACACACAGTGATTACTGACACACCTGAAGCACAAAGAGTGATTACTGACACACCTAAAGCACAAAGAGTGATTACTGACACACCTAAAGCACACACAGTGATTACTGACACACCTGAAGCACAAAGAGTGATGGCTCATATGTGACACATCATCATCATTTCTCATTAACATACAGTGTTCAAAAACAGCAGAGGAATCAATTACAGCTTCATGTATTCAACACGAGCACTTTTGACATACATCTGACAAATTGTTATAATAAAGCCTTCAGTAACTTTAATTAGTAATTATCATTATTATCACAATTATGTGCTACCTCAGTTCCATAATTTACTACATTTGTGTCTGAGCTTTAAATCTCCAAGCAACATTTAACATTACAAATATTCTGAGTTCAGAGGAAAACAGGTTATGAGTGTTTGGAAAATGTAAAGCTTAATATGCTTTGCTTTGACTGGAACAACTTTCATTGGCAGAGAAAAATATATACAAACAAACCTGCCAGTTGTTGAATGAAACGTTTGACCTGTTGTATAAATCATGCTGATTTCACATTATACTTTATGTGATATTACGTCAATATTTTGATGTTCCGCAACCGTTACTCTCTGAAGACAAAATATACTTTATGATGAGAGTTTTTCAATATCTGAGCAGTTCATGCTTGCTTTACTAAACAGGTCACAGAAGTACAGAGAAGCCTTAGGAGATTGAGTTTTACAGTACTAAAATTTACAGTAAAACACTCAGCAGCTGTACTGTAGACTAGAGAACAAATGTCTTCAGGGTACACTGAGAAAGATGAAAGGAATAAGAGATAAGAGAAAGAATAAGAAACACACAGAAGCAACACATGAAACAGTTAAGAGAAGCTAAAGAGAAACAAATGAAAGGATAGATACTGAAGGAGACTTAGTTTGGAACAAATCAAAAATACAGAACAAATAAAAACTACACTTCTCTGAAGAAAGACAGGAGACTGGAGTGCTTTGAAAGAGGACTTGCTTTGAGTACTGCTGGATGGCTTTTTTGCTGAAGAGCAAGGAAAGAACTTCATGAGTCGTGCGGTAACCCCACGCCTGCTGCCGTTCTGAAGACAAGTGTTACCTAGAAGATACAGTGTGAGTGTGACCACGGCAACCAGATTTGACCCGAGAATCAAAGGGCCGGCATGCCGACATGAGGAGGCGGGGATATGGAATTTCATGCAAGAGATTGTGATGAGTGTAGATCCGGGATCAGCTTTTAGGTTTAGCCTCCTGTCATTTTAGAATGCTAAAGAATTTTATCTGATCCTACAACAGCACACAGGAAACAGAAAACACTTATGTAGCCAAATACAATATACTGTAGGGAAGGGCAGGTGATGGACATATGTCAACATAACCAGTTCTTGACTCAATACTTTAAAGCTACACACTGCATGGGGACGGTATGACAGTTTGTGCAGCCGTTTACATTGTCTGTTGGTTTATTATTATGGTGATCTCTGTGCATATAACAACAGCCACATTCTGGCCACACTGCAACTTTCATATTAGCTGCACTCTTCCCCACTGCTGCCCTTGATCAGGACTTTGACAGATGTTTTAAAGGACGTGATCTCATATTCAGGTGAATGTGTTCAGATGGAGTTCCCCACTGGAGGCCAGTCAACTACTGCAACACAACCCCGAGTTTGAAATACACAGTATACGGTGGCACAGTTAGCATGCAAGTGCACAAATGTCATGCAGCTTGTTTCCAATGTAAACCAGGAATTATAAACTATATTCATTATATCTAGTGTACTGGTTTGGGAGTCTTACCCTCAAACTATCTGGTGGCTATTACTGACATGAGTACAGCATCTGTGAGGAGCATCGGTGAGTCTGATTCAGTGAAAACTCATAACTGAACCACAGAGATGGTGAAGATAAAAATGAGCTCTTGTACAGAGATCTCTCACAAACTCATGAGCTAACAGAAGTGCTCTGATCTCTGGAAAAGACACAGTGACAGATATATGTTTCACAGTGGGGAGATTAACAGCCTCCTGGCAGACAGTTGCACTCCTTTGACAAGGGAATCAGTTGAGATTGCTTGAATCTGTATCTGGCAATGCTGCAGGGGAGTTTGGAGAGATTCACTATCATTGAGTGGTAACAGCAGTGATCAACACGAAAGCTGAGTCTAGTCTGCCCTGCCGGTCACACACCAAAAACCCCACAAAACAAAAGCATCTCTCTGACCCTTCCACCGACTCGCTGCATACTGCATTTACCATGATATACACAGTAAATACTCCACACGAGAGATACACTGTAAATACCCCACACAAGAGATACACTGTAAATACTCCACACAAGATATACACAGTAAATACTCCACATGAGAGATACACTGTAAATACTCCACACGAGAGATACACTGTAAATACTCCACACGAGAGATACACTGTAAATACTGCACATAAGAGATACACTGTAAATACTCCACACAAGATATACACTGTAAATACTCCACACAAGATATACACAGTAAATACTCCACATGAGAGATACACAGTAAATACTTCACACGAGAGATACACAGTAAATACTCCACACGAGAGATACACAGTAAATACTGCACATGAGAGATACACTGTAAATACTGCACATGAGAGATACACAGTAAATACTGCACATAAGAGATACACTGTAAATACTTCACACGAGAGATACACTGTAAATACTCCACACGAGAGATACACTGTAAATACTGCACATGAGAGATACACTGTAAATACTCCACACGAGAGATACACTGTAAATACTCCACACAAGAGATACACTGTAAATACTCCACATGAGAGATACACTGTAAATACTCCACACGAGAGATACACTGTAAATACTCCACACGAGATATACACAGTAAATACTCCACACGAGAGATACACAGTATATACTCCACACGAGAGATACACTGTAAATACTCCACACGAGAGATACACTGTAAATACTCCACACGAGAGATACACTGTAAATACTCCACACGAGAGATACACTGTAAATACTCCACACAAGAGATACACTGTAAATACTCCACACGAGAGATACACTGTAAATACTGCACACGAGAGATACACTGTAAATACTCCACACGAGAGAGATGTACTGTAAATACTGCACAGAGGTATACTGTAAATACTTTACAGAAGAAATATATACTGTAAATACTGCACACGAGAGATACACTGTCAGTACTCCACACGAGAGATACACTGTAAATACTCCACACAAGATATACACTGTAAATACTACACACGAGATACACTGTAAATATTGCACAGAGGTATACTGTAAATACTTTACAGAAGAAATATGTACTGTAAATACCTTACAGGAGAAAGATCTACTGTAAATACGGCACATGAGAGAGACATACTGTAAAACATGGATGCAATATTCTTGTTCTGAAACAATCATCAAAGTGTGCATATAATAAATGAAAGTGATTCAATTAATGCTGTTATACATGAACCTATCTGAACACTGAGTATAAATCATTGACTCATTGAAACACGGGCCAAAAGATGTCAATATACATTTCAGAAAAGCCATTTTTACAGCTTTACAGTTTTTGGTCTGAAGGAAATTCTGAGGGAATCAGAGAAAGTTCAGGGTAAATCTGAATGCTTGTCAAACAATATCTTTAATTGACTTCATCACTATGTATGTGTGAACTGAGCAAACTATAGCTTTATGGTGTAAAGATCAAACAACTAAACATGCCCTGCAGGAAAAATTAGCATATTTCACAATGAGAAAATATATAGCTATAATATATAACTATAGAAAATATATAACTATAAGAGTTAAATATATTACCATTACTTTGAAAGAATTTGCCAAGAACAATGTAAATGTAATTCAAAAGAATTAAAAGCTTTTATGTATGAATATAAATACTTCATGCCTGAAATCATTTCATCAAGCAAGCAAGTCGGTCATACTGCATTTTTGCCATTCTCAGGAAAATTCCTGCTGATGTCATCACAACTCAGATACTGTATGTACAGTTCGTAAGAGAGAATTCATATATTCACTAGACTAGACTAGTTGCTGTTGCCCTGCGTTTTCTAAGTAGTTTTGTACAAAGTGATCAGATACAGTTTTTTGCCTGAAAGACGATGTAATAGGTGAGAAAACTGACTTACATTATTGTAGGAGCCATATCTTAAAACCTGAACATCAGAGACCTATGTCCTTGCCTTAGAAAACAACCACATAGAAACGCCCTAGCAACCACCCATAACAATCTGGTAACCACATAGCAATGCACTACAATCATTCAGAACACTGAAGAAACAGCGGAGGAACTTCTAAACCTCTGTAACATTAACATGCTGCAAAATATTATATAATATCAGTTATAATGCTATGTTCACGTGATTCAGTATATCGGTTATAATGTTATGTTCATGTAATTCAGTATATTGGTTATAATGTTATATGTATGTGATTCAGTATATCGGTTATAATGTTATGTTCATGTGATTCAGTATATCGGTTATAATGTTATATTTATGTGATTCAGTATATCGGTTATAATGTTATGTTTATGTTATTCAGTATATCGGTTATAATGTTATGTTCATGTGATTCAGTATATCGGTTATAATGTTATGTTTATGTGATTCAGTATATCGGTTATAATGTTGTTTATGTGATTCAGTGTATAATAAACTCTGACTCGTTTCAGTGTATTATAAACTCTGAACTCTGTCATTTTCACAAAGTCCAGTCTGACTTTACAACTCATTTGATGACTTCCTGCGGCAGTGTTTCTCACATTTATAATATATATGCACCTCAACCCGGGTAAATGATATTAGGATATGAGTGTGGGCACAGTCTTCTGGTCAGAGCTGACTGCTCCTCAGAGAGCACAACACCACTCCTTTCACAGGCTGCTTCCAGACACGAGCACTCGCTTGAGGCAGCAAAAACTGCAGTCTCACAGCAAAACACCGCTCAAAGAGACCACACATCAAAAATGACAGGAAAGAGTAATAAAATTATACAGCAGAGTGCTTGATCAAACACTTTTAAAACACTTCTGTTACATACTGACAAGGTCAAAAGGGCAGAAACATTGTCAGTCCTCATGTTTACTGTAAAGATGGAGAAATGAATGCAAGTCTTGAACATGTATTTTGCATGAGAGGAAGCCCACCCAACATCACTGAGTCATTAAAGTTTACAAGAGCACTGATGGTTTTAAAGCAGCTTAAAGCAGGTCAGCACTGTGCCTCTGTATTAGCTTATGTGTGTGTGTGAAGTGTGTGAACTTTCTTAGCACTGACCCATAACACAACTAACCAGAGAAACAGACTAATTACAGCTGTGTCCTCAACTCTCCAAACCTGTTTAAGAAAGACACGCTGAGGTGTCTCAAGGCTCGTTTGTGAGGAGAAATGTGTTAATTTTGTGCAGTCTTTTGTTTAAAGGACTTCTTAGAAAAGCTTCTGCGTGCTTAGCAGCACAGGTTTCAAAACTCTCGAGCACGTCCACCTGCTCCTCTTTACTGGGAAAGAGGGAAAACTGTGAGCAATAATTCACAGCCTGCACAGACGTGTTGAAATGAAGCTTTTAGAAACACAACTGTGTTTCTGTATGTTACCAACACAATGACATCAGGCACCTTAGCAGCTAATGAAGCAGAAAATGACAAAACTGCTAGTGATAGATGGTCAACAACAGTGTAAACTGAGGTTTAAAGTAGAGGAGTACTGAAACTGAACCGCCATGACAACCATAATCAGAAGTGCTTTATTTCTCTGAAATATATTAAAAGGCAAATATTGTGTAACTCAGCATTTATGCTAAATGAATAAATGCCTATGAAAAACACTGACTTGAAGAAAAACATACGGAACATTTCGGATATTTTTGTGAGATGTTAAATAAGATGTGATTAAGGCATTAATAACGAGAGTAATTGTATGTGTATGAGATGAATGAGTGATCCAGCTCTTGCTGAAACATGTCATAATACTGTTGGTAAATATCTGTCTCTCTCCATCTGTGATGGTGTCTGTTAACATCAAGATCTATATCAGAGGCGATCTGTCTCTGTCACAGGTCACTGCTGTGAGCCGGGTGTGTTAGATGCTAAATAAAGTCTTTAGTGTGTTTCTCAGCCAGATTCATCAACTCCAGCTGCAGCAGAAACTGAACCTGACATCACAATTCCCAGTTAACACACACACATCGCTTTCTTTGCTTTTGGATGAATCTGTCCAAGACAATTGGTGTATGGCTGCTTTTGTTTGTCTAGGTAAGGCAATAGATGTTTAAGAGGAAGAGTCGAGAGCCAGTTGCCAATGCATCATGGGAAATTGACCACATTAAGGCCATAAATAAATTTTTTACATTTGACAGTTTGAAGCAGCAGCCAGACAGCAAACACTAATGAAATACAGATGGCCAATAAACAAACAAACAACACTGGCATTCCTGGACACTAAAGTTAAAACAACCATAAATCATTCTTGAATGACTTCCAATATCATTCAGTCAACAGCCTGAAATGTTTTCGTGTAATATACAAACGTGAGCTGCCTGTGGGGACAGGCGGTACAAAGCTATGGTCACATACATTTATGACCATTGAGTTTGAAGAGTTCAGCCAGACTTTGATATAAAAGCTATAGCAAGTCTTTGTGATGGTGCTGATCTTTTGACAGGCTGTTTTGACAGGCTTCAGTGGGTTTTACAGACAGATGTTCAAATCTAAAATGCTATATATGCTCTATAAATACGCTATATAATGCTATACAAAACTTTAAAATGCTATATATGCTCTATAAATACGCTACATAATGCTATATAAAAATATATAATGCTATATATGCTATATAAAAAATGCTATACAATGCAATATAAAAATATAAAATGCTATTTATGCTATATAAATACGCTATATAATGCTGTATAAAAATATAAAATGCTATATATGTTATATAGAAATGCACCTAAGACTAATTTTCTTTAGGGAGAGAGTCTTGCAGAGGGGTCAGAGGGTCAGTTTCTAAAGCAGGCCTATTTTAAAACACATTTGTCATTAAAGTCACTAACATAAGGTGTAATTTCTCCATAAAATGTAACAGTATTAAAAGTGATTTTCAGTCCTGGGTTGTGATTTTTTAAGATCACAGTTTGAATCACAGATGCTGATGAATAAGGAGTGAAAGGCTGATAATTGGCCTCTTGAGATGACCAGTATTGATCAATAACTGTGCCTGATCGGTAGATTCATAGAATCGGTTGTTCTACTTTGTGCCAGTTCCAAAATCTACAGATAGTTGAGCTAACAGATGTTGAGCAAATACTGTGTTTAAATTTAGAGAATTTGTGTTGATTGTCTTATTGTTAATTAATTTATTAATTGTCAAACATATTGCATCTATTTATTATATTATTAAATTCATCATTATTTTATACCATATTGACACTATATGGCTCTATAAATATTGCTATCAGCATCATCTATTAAAAACACCATTTCAGCCAATAACTAAAAAACAGGTAAATAGCCTACAGTAAATGTCAAATGTAAACACTTTGACAAGACAAACTTTTGAGTTCTGTATTTCAGAGTACCTCACTTGGTGGTGTACAGCAAGTATTTTAAACTTTTTCTATAAAAGGAATGAATGAATACACTGTTTAAAGTGATAGTTTTGTAACCCCGAATGAAAGTTTAAATGTGAGTATTGATTTAGCGCAGTGAATAATTAAGCTTACAATTGACCGCAGTTACAGTCGGTCTCCTGGTATCTCACACCCATCGCATTTTCCCATTCAGTTCTACACAGCAGTGAACATGCTATAATTAAACAGTTTGCTCTCCTGGCACCATTTCATTTGTGACAAGATGATTTATGTGCTCCTTGCTGTAGAAACCTGATAAGCAATTATGAAGGAAAAGGTTGTTCTGTGTCAACAATAGAATTGTGTGAGCTGCAAGCTAAAGAGCAGATGAATGAGGTACACCTGATTATTAGTATTATCTCTGTCAGTGAGCAGATACATCATCAGCATGTCTTTGTGTCTCTGATAGGCTCCTTGTAGCTCATCTATCATTAATGAAGGAAAGTGTGGAGTTAGTGACACCCTCCTAATGAAGCTACAACAAACAAGCAAAGGTCAGAGTTTGTAAGCTGCTACCTCACAGGAAACGTGCTTCTGGAATCTACCCATGACGAGACACTGGGTAAAAATAGACTTGCCTTTTCAGCAAATCTGAATGGAGATGTGATCAATCTAGTTACGGCCAAACAACAAACAAACAAACCAGGTTAACGTCAGGAGTCATGCTGAAGTCAAAACTGTGTGCTCAGAAAGAGGCGGAGACACGCATGCTGCAGGATTCATCATACCGCACACGCGTGCAGGATTAGTTGGCATCATTTCTCCACATTTAGTTCTTTAATTAAACTCACAAAAATGCTGATGGAGGACATTGGCCTGCATTGTTTGTGATGGAGAATGAAGAACAGCAGGAGGAAACATGTGGCTGTAATCATCTGCATGCACGGGTATTATCCTCAAAGCAATGAACTGGAAATGGGATTTAGGAAGAAGGGAAAATGTCGGAGAAACTGGATTGTTAATTACAGTTGTTTTTAATGAAGCTCTGTACATTAAATGAGATCAAACGGATACAAACAGGGTTTAGTTGAATCAACGCGGATCAAAGTTTACATCACCACAAGAAATCTTCAGCTTTTATCCTAAGCACATGAATGTTGTTACAGTATATGAGGCTTGTCTCATAATGCCCTACTTTATACCTCCCAGGAGGACATTTACAACCTCATTGTAGTAAAATGATGATCTCTTTAACAACTCTGTGGGTCTGTCTTTGTTTGCTTCTTCTGTGGGCATGATAAAATAAAACATGAACAAACAAATTATTAGTTATTATTGTGGGCAGGGTGTCAAGCCACTAACATTTTTATTATTACTATTGTTTTGAAAATTATTCCAATTTATGTGTTTGGTTTTCTTTTGTTTGCTTTTAGTTAAATATTTTTAGGCATAGTATGACTTCCATGCATAAATACTTGCATTAATAGTAACTGTGTTTTAACTTTTTAAAATGACTTTGTAATTTTGCTGTTTAATTTTAGTTGTCTCACCCTTTTCCCTCATAGCAAAAGTGTTCCACTGCTGCCTACAACACGTCTGAACCTGTTATAGTTGTGTTCGTTTAGCTCAACATCTGCTGGAGAAGGCATGACACATAATATTTCTCTACTGAGAATGTTTTCCATACACACACTGGTCTTTTATCTGTGTTAGTCAGAAACATTCAGTTAACACCAGTCCAACGACAACACTGCACAGAGCACAGAAATCAAACCTAAATCATATCCCTCATGATACTAAGTGGATATGATCTGAGATACTAAGAGAGAGATCAGGCAGAATTGTGAGGACCACTGCACGACATGAGAACGCATCTCAATCGAGGCCTGTCGTGTTTTAGCTGAGGTGTGTGTTCGAGTGTGTGCAGGTGTTTCGCTACATTAATGAGCACGTAAACACTCCCGTTTCTTATCATTAGATGAAAGCACTTCAAAAATAAATAAAGAACATCCTAACAACTGCTCCCCACAGATCTTCCTCCCAGGTCTTTCTGAACTGCAGTTCATCCTCTGTCATAAACCCTAAATGTCCTACAAAGACATTTAAATCTCCTACCAGGACATGTCAAAGACAAAGGCCATGAGTATGTCTACAGTCACTGTTATGACCTCGGTGGTCTCACTGCTGATGGTTGGCGCCGTTGTGTCGCTGAGTGTGTGTGTGTGTGTGTGTGTGCGCACAGGTCAGCTGGGTGATATTTATCTTTACTGACTCTGATTAGCTGTGAAACCTCTTGTAGATGCAACCTCTTGTGCCAGTGAGAATCACTGGGCTGAACACAACCTTCATGATGGAGAAACCTCTGATCTGGGGTCAGTGAGACTGGTGAGCTAATAATTGAGATCAGAACTAAAATAATTACTGAGAGCTGCTGTCAGTGAATGGGGTAATAGCAAACATCATCTTATGTCAAAGAGTGATGGAAGTTCTTGTGTGATATAATTCTAAAATGCAAGATTATGAGCCGCTACTGTTTGACATTTCATAAAGGAAAAGAATCACTATGGTAATGAGATCCATTGTTCATATCACATCCTATTAGCTGGAATACTGACAGTAAATGAACCATTTAAATGGGACCACAGAGACATGACAAAATACAACCTGTGAAATGAAGCCGTTTAAAAGAGAAGTGGGTTTGGATTGTTGCGCTGGATGGAGTGAATGTTAACAGAGGTGCATTTAATCTACAGACAAGAAAGAGCCAGAGAATCTCTGTCTGTCGTTTCCATCACATCACACCAGTGGTTATGAAACAGTGTGATTATGTGATATTATGTTGTGATGTTTTGCTGTGAAAGGTGAAACAGATGAAAACTGTTTGTTTAAACAGACGTGTTTAAAGAGCAGAATAAACTGATCATCTTAATCATTAGCAATTAAACAAATAAGTCAAATCATATATGTGTGTAAACTATTCAGCTCTGATCATCAAAATTGCATTAAATCATTGCAAAATCAGAAGTCATGAAATCAAAAAGAAAAACCAAGGTTTATTTTTATTTTACAAATCTGTGCCTGTTTATTATTGTGTTTTCATGTTGGTTAAAGTTCTGTTAGTTGCTAAATCAATGGTTATCCCGTTTATCTTGCATTATCTTGCAATTATTACTAACTGGTTAAAACAGCCCATTTTCCTGTGCGATACAAAAGCACAAACACCAACCAGTATTCCCATTCAAAGAGACATTGAGACAGAGAAATCCACATGCTGCAGATCTGCTGCTTTTAAAAAGTAATCTTGAGCTCTGCTGTTCTCATTTATGCACAATTCAGATCTGATCAATTACTTTATATATGCATGAGAGCTTTTAAGAAACAGTTTGTCAGAGTCATAGGCTGCCAAGAAACGACCTTACAAATGTACCTAACAAATACCCAGACAGTCCTTAAATGCCCGCGGCTTTAATTGAAGCCTCTCAATCTTTTCTTACCCTCTGATAAGCTGATAAACCCCAGCAGGTGGAGGAGTTTGAGTGAAGCACACACAATCACCACAATGCCGAGCGTCTGTAAACCCTCCGTTTCCCACATGGTGTTTAACACAATCTCCTGATCCAGCTCATGCCACCTGCCCAACTCCCCTGACCCTGCGCCAGCCCCAGCGCTCCAGTTTCCTTCAGCCAGCTCCCGTCCACCTCCGGCTTGCACTGGCTGGGCAGCCCAAGGCACCCACGGAGTGCTCCGCTCCACTCCTGCTCCAAATCCAGGCTGAGAGACTGTGGCGTGGATCCAGGTCTCCCAAAACAACAAAGTTAGAGAGCGAGAGCCCCAGAGTTACCACTGAGGAATCTGACCCACTCTGCACTGTCTGCTTGAAATGTAAACTGAGGTGAGAACGCTTCAAGACTCCCAGTTTTGGTGTGGGGGAGGGCAAAGAGAGAGAGAGAGAAAGAAAGAGGGAGAGAGACAAAGAGAGAGAAAGAGATGCACAAAGACAGGAAAAGAGAGAGGGAGAAAGAGAGAGAGAGAGAAGTAGGGTGGGGTGAGAAAGGGATGAAAAAGTCAGATAAAATACATAAGAGCAGGTAGTACAGTAATGTCTCTCTTTCTGTGCGCACTAAAAACAGTTTAGGACAGTTCTTTTCTAATTAATATCAATCATGTGGATTTGATCATGGAATGTGTCATTATTCATAGATTCAGAGCGAGTCATATGCTAATGCAATGCTCTACCAGTTGAGCTACAGGAATTTAATTAGACACAACACTAAATTACTGTTAAAGGTTTGACAGAACAAGAGAGATGTGGAGTGTAGATTGACTGCAATACATCACGGCATACTGTAAATGGTATGAAATGACAACCCTGTTAATGCGAAATCCCATGAAAGCACAGTGACTACTGCCCCCTGCTGGCACATATAACCACTGCACTGCTATTCATTCAAGCAGTTTAAACGACAAACTTACAAGTCAGGCAGAATAATCAGTTCCACCACTTGTTAAAAAAACATTTTTGCAATTTTGTTTCCAGCTTTGAAATATTTATAAACCAGCCAATGAGATTTCAACACAAACTGTTTAATGATGGGAATATAAACTGTACAAGTGTTACTACGTGCCTTTAAAATGTATATTAATTTTGAGCTAATATTATATTTATTACAGTTAACAAGTACATTTGGCATAACTATTACTGCCTAAAGGTTTTGCCCTAAAAGATTAACTCTTCTTTTTGTAGCAAATAATTTAGTCTCGAGTTATTACTGTCCTTCATGTAATTATTCCAATTATGTCTATTTTTAAAGCCTGTTCATTGCGTTTTCATCTGCCTATAATAGCTTGATTTTAATAAAACTGTGACACTAGCCTTTGGGAATTATCAGGAATATTTAGCTGCTCATATTTTCTGCCAATTGGAAAATGAATCACACACGAAGTATCAAAATCAACCTATGGGAAACTGGAGCTAGAGGTCATATGGAGAAGTTGTCACAGGGGCTAAATCAAATGTCAATTAAAAGTCATGTTATTTTAACATAACTTACAATTAAATGCTTGTTTTCTTCTAGAATCCAGCAGTAGTTTTGTATGCTGATTTTAGAACAGGCCTAAATTAGAAATGTTTTGAATGTACTATACTATTTTTACTCAACTACTAACTGTTGATGATAAAACATTTACATTTTGCTGTTTCATAAATTGCTTTGTGTTCCAAAAATTTTGTTGTTTCATTTTGCTGAAATAATAGGCTATTTAATGGCAGGTTTCCATGGTTATATTGTGACAACATGCCCCACTGATGGTCAGTATCTGTCAACTGAAACACATACTGACTTAATAAACCTGCACAAAAACAAACCTAACATGAGAAGTACATGACATCTGTCTCCAGCTGGAGGGCGAGTGATGATGCTCTTACCTTCAGCTCTCTTTCATCTTTCTTAAACGTGTGTGAAATGTCACACAGTGTTGATGGGGTCTATAGTGTGGTCGGTATCTTATCTCTGTCAAGAATGTGAATCTGATGTGAATGGACTTTGTTCTTCGATTTCTGCTGCTTATAAAATGGATTTTGGTGAGAGATTACATATTTTCATCCTGTGGGAAGTCTTATCAAGTCCAGCCTGTCTAACAGAGGGTTGTGACAGGGAAAAAGATTTCGTTTCTTGCTGAAACTAAATCTTTTGTATAATGTAAATTATTCTCTCCTGTTCCATTTCAAGGCAGTCTGTAAGTTTATGTGAGTGATAAATGTATTATTTTGTTATCCATTCCAGAATAATTCTAAAAAACATCTTTTCTCTTCCATCTCTTGTCACTGATGGCCGACTCACCACTTGTACCCAAAGTGTGACAGAAGACACTTCATTTGTCACACAAGCTGTTGTGTGGCCACAATACACTTGCAGAAAAGCCTCTGTCTAAGAGTAAAGACAAGCCTTCTCATGAATATTACAGCAAGACAGGTACTTAGGCTGCGTTTACACTGCAGGTCTTAATGCTTAGATCCGATCTTAAGTCCATATCCAATTTTTTTGTCCGCCTGTTTACACTTACACCTCGTATTTGATGTGCGTGTTTACATTCATCTCCTGGCCAAAAAGATTCCAGTCATTCACTAATATGAGTGCCATGATTGATCCTTGAGTTGTGGATGGACTTTTGCCAATTCATCTGTTCAAAAGTCGTCAAAGGTAATTAACCCAACAGCAATTAATTAAAGCTGAAGTGTTTTTATTAATGCTGCCATCATAAAAACGCTTTAATGATTATCACATCAGTGACACAACAACTTCACATATCCTCACAGACTCCTTATATTTGCCTTTAATGCTTCTTATTTTGCACGTGTGAAATGATGAGGTTCAACACAATCCGTCGTGGAACAGTTATGTTATAGCCAAGGTGAATTGAATGTGTGTTTAGACGCAGGTCCGATGT